>CAUYQU010010251.1:0-159590 GCA_963574635.1 Cheracebus regulus | reverse complement strand
TTGAAAAAACACATTTAATAACAGTTTTATAGAAGACAAAAAATTTTCATTAATGCATTTATGACTATAGAAGTCAATGATATTATGCCAATGCCTAATTGAGTGAAGGCAACTGGTAATGAGCTAACAATTATGGACATTTCTAGTGCTCAAATTCATATATAGAGAGATGGAAAATCTGTAAAGCCAGTGATTAGTACATCTGGTAAATAAAATTTCTCATTGCGAAATTGTATCAATCCAACATTCTTTACCCAGAAAAAAATATTCTTCACATGTGAGGGTGAAATAAAAACATTTTTAGATAAATAAAAGTTAGGTTTCCAGTACTACAACATATACTAAAAGAAGGTCTTCAGGCTATAGCAAATGTCAACAAATGTAAAGTCAGATCTACAGGAAAGAATACAAAGCATCAACAACAGTAGATATGTGTAAATATTTAAGCTTTTTATTTCTTAAGTCTTGAAAAAAATTTTTGAACATTTAAAACAAATACAGTGTGGAGTTAACAATTTATGTATCAATAAATTATTTTCTAAGATTTTTATACTTTCTATAAAAGATAAATATTAATTTTAGTTAGAATGTGGCATGTTATGGCCAATAAGCCAGATGGAAATAAAAAGAAATATGAAAAAATATGTAACTAATTAAAAAAAAAAAGAAAAGAGATGAAAAAAAACAATTAAAAGATGGGGAAAAAAACAAATACATAGGAAGATCGCAAACCTAAATCAAGTCATATCAACCATTGTATTTAAAAAGGAGCAAACACTATAAATAAAAGATATTGTCAGACTAGGTATGAAAGGATAACTATCTTTTGACATTGGATCAAAATATCAAAGTGGATCAAATATATGTAATTATAAGGATAACTCATTAATGCATTTATGAGTATAGAAGACAATGATATTATGCCAATGCCTGAGTGAAGACAACTCGGAATGAGCTAACAATTATGGGCATTTCTAGTGCTCGAATTCCTGTAGACACAGATGGAAAATCTGTAAAAACCAGAGATTATAAGGATAATTACATATATTTGATCCAGTTATAAGAATACAGATAGATCAAAAGGAAAATGAGAGTAAAAAGCACATCATGCAAATACAGGCAATATAAGAAAGCTGATTTGGCTATATCAATGTTAGGCAAATTAGATTTCAGGAGGAGAAAAGTGCCAGAAAAAGAGAATGACTACTTATACAAAAAAAGGGCAACTGAGTAGAAGATACAAAAATTGTAAATGTTAAAACATATGAAAAAAAAATTGGCAGGTCTAAAAGTAAAATTAGATAACCTGATAATCAGAGTTGAATGTTTTAATATCTACTTTTATTATTGATAGGAGTAGATAAAATTCAGTAAAAATATAGAATATTTGAACAGCATAATCAACCAAATTAACTTAAGATTTATAAGATATTAGCACCAAAACTGCAATATTTATATTATTTTCAAGTTCATATGAAATATTTTTTAAGATAATTAATATTCTGGGCATAAAATAAGTTTTTAATACGTTTTAAAATTAAATTTTATATATCCTTTTTAACTATAATGAAATTAATTTCTAAATCAATAAAAATAAGACACTAGAAAGCCTGAAATATTTCCAAATTAAAGCATTTTTCTAAGTAACGTAGAGTCCACAAAGAAAAGAAAATTGAAAAATACATCCCTTATCTAAAAAAGGGAGGACGCAGGCCATAGAGCAAAATTGATATCTTCAAATGTCTATATTAACAAAAAGAACAACTTAAAATCAATAAAGTATATAACAATAGGAGGAAATCTTAAAAATAATAAGATGTCCTATGTCAAAAAAAAGAGACACAAATAAATTCACACTTTGATTTTGTTTATGTGAAGCTTAAGACTATAAAAACCTTAAAAATTTTTGAAACAATGGTTGCCTATAGGAGATGAAAATGCCTAGAATAGGGCATGAGAGAACTTTCAATAGTAATGTAAAGATTCTATATCTTGGTTAAGATTTTTGTTATTTGGGTGGGTACATTTGTAAAAGTTCAATGAATTATATCCTTAAAGTTGGGGCATTTAACTGTAAACTTTATAAAAAAAGAAAAAGAAGGAACGGGTAAGATGCAAACAAATCTCGAATTTCAAAAGAAACCTAATCACAAAAGAAACCTAATCTTAGAATTGCCACCTCACATTTCCACTTATATTCTAAAGATTCCAATAATCAAACAGTATCAGCTGGGTTTTAATTTAAAGTCTTCATTCTCCAGCTAATTTCAGTGATTGTGTGATGACAAAAGGAGAAAATTTTTTTTATAAAGTTATTGAGGCACTTAGGGCATAGCTCTTCACCAATTTTAAGAGTACATTTTCATGGCTTTGGTGTATTATTAATTTTTTAAAATTATGGTAAAATGTATATAACATAAAATTTGGCATTAAAAATTTTGACCAAAATGTGGTTATGTGGAAAAAATGGAATTTTAACTATTCTTAAGTGTACACAATTCAGTGCCATTAATTACATTCACAATGTATGCCACCATCACTAGTATCTATTTCCAAAACTTTTTCATCACCCCAAACTGAATCTCCAGACTCATTAAACAATAACTCCTCGTTCCTCCTTCCCTCAACCTCTATTCTACTTTCTGTCTCTATGAATATGCCTATGCTGGGTACCTCATATTAGTAGAATCATAATATTTGTCCTCTTATGTCTGGCTCATTTCACTTAGATAATGTGCTTGAGGTTCATTAATGTTGTAGCATGCAGCAAAATTTCATTCCTTTTTATACCTGAATAATATTCCAATGTGTGTCTATATAATACATTTTGTTTATCAGTTCATCTATTGATAGACACTTGGGTTGTTTCTACATTTTGGCTATTATGAATTATGCTGCAATAAATGTTAGTGTACAAGTTAAAAAAAATAGAAGCGGACATGCCAAGTTTCTAGGGTCTTGATAATGTTTTGTGAAATTTCATAGAGCTCTATTTTATAATTTGTGTGCATGTGCACAAGTGTGTGTATAGATGCATATTCAATTTACATTGTTTTAATATGTCAAGAAATTTGAAGTGATATCTTTTTAATCAAGTTTGTCTCTTTTCCATGTGGACGTATTCATTCTAATTTTGTATTCCTTTTAATCTTTGTTTTCAACTCTTGAGTGGTCAATAACCAACTTTAGCAGGTTTGCTGAACTGAAAAAAAAATCAATAAAATACTCTGTGGTAAATCTGCCCAGACAGGATAAGTTCATAAATCATTGCAACCTCTCTGCCCATGAGGCAGCCTCAACATGGATCAGTAGATAAGAACCACTTATATCTGAATGCAGTAAAAACATTGACACTAGACCTAAAGAATTCAAGTTTCTTCTATTTCTTCCATTACAAGTGAGGGTAAAAACCCGATAGCCAGACAAAAGGAATTGAGAATTTCAAAACATTTTAGAGACCATTATTGATAAGCCTTTCATTTTATAAATGACTAAATAGTAGCCAAGAAATTAAATAACTTGTGAAATTAAATAACTTGTGTAAGGACTCGCCCAACTATGTGACAGAAATAGAATCAGACCTCAAGTCTCCCTATTCTCAAGTCAGCACAGTTTCTCTCCTTGAGTTTCCTCTCCCCCATCCTAAAGAAAGCTCTTAACACGTACGGTAATTTCCTCTTATCTGCAGGGGATATGTTCCAAGACCCCAGTAGATGTCTGAAACCATAGATAGTGCCAAACCCTCTATATACTATGTGCAAATCTGTTTTTCCCTCCTTACAATTTCATGGCTAGAAGATTCATTCTTACCGCAGACCTTAGCAACTTCACCATAAAGTTTTTATTTTCTTTATTAAATTTAGAAATTTTACCTTTTCAGTTAAAAGAAGCACATTTATGGGTTCTCTTTGGTGTATACAAATTTTCAGCATGACTAATCTTGTGCTTTGGGGCAATTATTAAGTAAAATAAGAGTTATTTGATTACAAATACGGTGATCCTGCAACAGGCTATCTGATAATCAGGAGGGCTACTAAGTTACAGGCAGATTGTGTATGCAGCATTGAGGCACATGTCCCACATGGGACAGAGCAGTATGGCAGGATGGTGTGAGACTTCAACATCATATTCAGAAAGTTGTGCAATTTAAAACTTATGAATTGTTTACTTTTTGATTTTTCCATTTAAGGGAAGACCACTGTATGTGTGTATATATATGTATGTACATATATTCCATGCAATCCCACCATATGCTTTTTCGAAAATGAAAAGCTTTATCTGCCATGGAGTTTCTCAATTACTCCCCAAATAACAGCTTTAAAATTGCTTCAGAATCATTTCAGCTATTAAAATGTGTGTATCTCAACTATTAAATTGTGGCTTCATTTATTAATTGACATTATTGACTGTCTAGTTTATGCCACCCACTACAATTAGTGCTTGGTACTCAGAAATAATCAAGAAAATGGTATTTGCCATTGCAGCACCTTAGGTCAATTGAGGACATAGATAGATATTAAAATAGTCATCAAAAAAGAAGTGTATGAAATACAGCATTTGACTTCATGTTTTACATTTGACTGCTGACAGCTTTTGAAACCCACCACTTCCTCTTCCCTTTCTGCCCCACATCTGGGTAAGCAGATAAGAAAGCCCCAGTGCTCCCTTCTTTGTTTCCAGTCATATGCGCCCATACTGCCTTCAACACACACACACACACACACACACACACACACACGAAAATTGCCAACAAGAAAATTGACGTCATTTTTAGCAACCACTCAATTATTCTACAGTATTTCTGAGTGCCTCCTATATGCTGGAAACCATACTAGGTATAGCAGTTAGACAGTAAATAAGACAGACATGGCCTCTACCTTCACAGAATAAAGGAGGAGATTTCAAAAAATCATTACAGTGGAAAGATAAGTGTTATAATAGATATGTACAAGAAAACCATGGGAGCTTGTACATAGGCTAATCAGCCAAGTCTAGGAACTCATATTAAGCTTCCTAGAGGAACTGATATTCATTTATTTATTTGTAGCTTAGTTCAGGGGTACATGTGCAGGATGTGCAGGTTTGTTACATAGGCAAACATGTGTCATGGGGGTTTGTTGAACAATTATTTAGTCACCAAGGTCTTAAGCCTAGTATCCATCAGTTATTTTTTCCTGATCCTCTCCTTCCCCCCAGGCTACCCTCCAATAGCCCCCAGTGTGTGTCCACTATAAGATCCCACTTGTAAGTGAGAACATGCAGTATTTGGTCTTCTGTTCCTGCTTCAGTTTTCTAATGATAATGGCCTCCAGCTCCATCCATGTTGCTGCAAAGACCATGATCACTCTCAACAACCCAAATGTGCATCAGTGATAGACTAGATAAAGAAAATGTGGTACTTATACACCAAGAAATACTATGCAGCCATAAAAAAGGAAGTGATATTAAAACCAAGACATAAAGGTAAGAAGTGGAGGAAGGATAAGAGAAATTTGGTAACTCTTAATACCTCCTTCTCACTGCCTACCCTCATCACCTCTAGCAAAAGCTTATTTATCTCTTGAATTTTGCAAAAGGAAATTCCCCACAACAGTGTGGTGAACTGCTTTCCTGAGCTAGGAAGGAGGAAGGAATACAGAAATTCCTAGTGGGCAAATAAAGAAAGAGGAGAAGGTGAATTAGAATGTGCCCAAATTCAAAATATAATTTAAAACATTGCTTTAGGGTGATGTCAGCAAAATGGTGGAAGACAGCTTCAAGCTCTCATCTCTCCACAGAGATTATAAAAACAAGTAGAACAGTCAGAACCAATTTTTTCAGAACTCTGAATAACAGGCAAAGGTTTATTACAACAACAACAAAAAAAATTGAATCAAGAAAAAAGGCAACATCAAAATGGTGGGCAAGCTTGGTAGCTTGCTTCTGACAAATCCCATCTTCTAATATCAGTCTAGAAGAGGAAAGCTGGCATTTTCAGGATGGCAACTAGAAGGAGCAGAGCAGACCTGATTCACAAATGATTGTGTGTGTCTGCTCTAATTTGGATGGGGCTACATAAAGAGCTGTTGCAAGGTGTTCACCTCTGTATCACCTAATTTAAAACTCACGCCAGAGAAACAGTGGACATTGCTCAAAAATACTGCAAACTGAATGAACAACCTTTAGTTGCCTGGAACAATAATGTTTTGACAATAAAGTCAAGGCATTATTGTGTTTGTGACTGTCTAAGACTTGCAACAAGAGAGATTTATTTTAGGAATGCAAGAGTGGTTCAACATAAAAGACAATGCAATATACCACATTATTAGAAAGCAGGAAAGATGCCCACATGATAATTTCAATTGATGCAGAAAAGAAATTGGCAGAATACAACATTCTTTCACAATTAAAACAAAACTCAGAAAACTTGGCATAGAAAGGACCATCTTCAACATGACATGAAAACTACAAAGCCAAAGTAATACACAATGGTGAAAGACGGAAAGCTTCCCTCCTTAGATTAGGAACAAGGCAAGGCTGTCCACTTTTGTCACTGATTTAACATTGTACTGAAAGTTCTAATTGTACTCATAACTTATACCACATACAAAATTATGCAAGCTGCTCAAAACTGAAATGTTTGTTCAGTTTGTAGTATTTTTGTTATCAGTGTCCACTGTTTTTCTGGCCTAGGTTTTGAACCTAAACATAGAAGCTAAAACCATAAAATTCTGTAAAATACATAGGGATAAATTTTTATGACCTAGGATTTGGCAATAACTTTGGCAATAAATTCTCACCTCAAAAACACAAGCAATCAAAGAAAGAAATATGTAAATCTAACTTCATTAACATTAAAAACTTTTGTTCAGCAAAGGACATTACTAAGAAAGTACAAATGCAACCTACAAAATGGGAGAAAATATTTGATGTCATATATCTGATGAGGGTTCAGTGTCCAAAGCATATAAAAAACTTCTACAATTCAACAATGAAAAGACAAAAAAATTAAAAATGGGCAAATAACTTAAAATATTTTAACTCCATAGAAAATATACATGGCAGTAAACAGATGAAAAGATAAACAGCATTATTAATTATTAGGTAAATGCAAATAAAATCCACAATAAGATACCACTTTACACCTAACAGCATGGGTATAATAAAATATGAAAAGGAAAACAGCAAGTATTGGCTAGGAGGTAGAGGAATTGGAATCCTCATATTATGCTATTGGAAGTGTAAAATGGTGCAGCCACTGTGGAAAACAGTTTAGCAGTTCTTCAACAAGCAAAACATGGAATAACTATTCGACACAGCAATTCTACTCTTAAATTATACACCAAAGAATTGCAAACAGGGACTCAAACAAATATTTTTATATCAATGTTTTGCACCATTACTCACAGTAACCAAAGGCAGAAACAACCCAAGTGTCCATCAACAGATGAATGGATAAACAAAATATAGTATGGAAATATGATGGAATATTATTCTGACATAAAAATAAATTAGTTCTGGTATGTGCTGCACCATTAATAAATCTTGAGAACATGAAATATGCTAAGTGAAAGAAATCAAACACAAAAGGACAAATATTGTGTAATTAAGTAAAATATTTAGAATAGGCAAATTCATAGAGACAAAAAATATTGGTTACAAGGGCCTGGGAGGAGGAGGAATAGGAGAGTTATTACTTAATGGGTACAGAGTTGTTATGTGGGATGATGAAAAAGTTTTAGAAATTGTAATTGTGATGGTTGCTCAACACTGTGAATGTATTTAATGCTACAGAAGTATACATGTAAAAATGATTAAAATAAGTTTTATGTTACTTGCATTTTATCACACTAAAATAGTAAAAATAAGCAAAAACATAGTAAATTTATATTATAAGAAATATACATCTTTTAAGATCGATAGACAAATAGATCTCCTGTCTTTTTTTTAAATTATACTTTAAGTTCTGGGGTACAAGTGCAGAATGTGCAGGTTTGTTACATAGGTATACACGTCATGGTGGTTTGCTGCATCCATCACTCTGTCATCTACATTAGTTATTTCTCCTAATGCTATCCCTACCCTATCCCCCAACCTCCTGCAATCCCTCCTCTCACCCCCACCCCAACAGGCCCTGGTGTGTGATGTTCCCCTCCCTGTGCCCATATGTTCTCATTGTTCAACACCCGCTTATGAGTGAGAACATGCAGTGTTTGGTTTTCTGTTCTTGTGTCAGTTTGCTGAGAATGATGGTTTCCAGCTTTATCCATGTCCCTGAAAAGGACATGAACTTATCCTTTTTTGTGGCTGCATAGTATTCCATGGTGTATATGTGCCATATTTTCTTTATCCAGTCTATCTTTGATGGGCATTTGGATTGGTTCCAGGTCTTTACTATTGTGCATGTATGAATTCTACCAGAGGTACAAAGAGGAGCTGGTACCATTCCTTCTGAAACTATTCCAATACCAAAAGAGGGAATCCTCCCTAACTCATTTTATGAGATCAACATCATCCTGATACCAAAACCTTGCAGAGACATAACTAAAAAAGAAAATTTCAGGCTAATATCTACAATGAACATTGATGCGAAAATCCTCAATAAAATACTGGCAAATCTAATTCAACAATACATCAAAAAGGCTTATCCATCATGATCAAGTTGGCTTCATCCCTGGGATGCAAGGCTGGTTCAACATACACAAATCTGTAAATGTAATCCATTACATAAACAGAACCAAAGACAAAAACCACATGATTATCTCAATAGATGCAGAGAAGGCCTTCCGCAAAATTCAACAGTCCTTTATGCTAAAAACTCTCAATAAACTAGGTATCTATGGAATGTATCTCAAAACAATAAGAGCTATTTATGACAAACCCACAGCCAATATCATACTGAATGGGCAAAAACTGGAAGCATTCCCTTTGAAAACTGGCACAAGACAAGGATGCCCTCTCTCACCACTCCTACTCAACATAATACTGGAAGTTCTGGCTGAGGCCATCAGGCAAGAAAAAGAAATAGACATCCTTTCTAAGTCTTTGGCTTCTTACTTGAAAAGTGTCTTCCCAATATACTCATAAGCCCAAATGCATTATACAGTGTGTTTGGAACATAGAATAGAATACGTGTCAATTCTTTAAAAATCATATAAAGTATTTCAAAAAGAGATGAGTAATCCAATGCAGGCTAGAATTAAATAAAATATGTTGAAAATATATAGATCTCTGAGAACTCCTTAACAAGGTCTTAGGAGCAAGACACTGAAGGAAATGTTCTAAGTTTCAGTATTGTCCTTATTTTTTTAAAAAATTAATATCAAGATACTCATTTTGAAATAAAATTATTACAAAAACCTATAAAAAGATAAATCCACTGAATACTGTATTTCCAAAAAGTGTGCTTTGCCAAATATTTCCTAAAAATTATCCTTATAAGAAAAGTACAAATATAGCTATTATTTATGTCTTTGTTATAAATTGTAATACAATTTCTACATGCTATCATTGAAAATGTAAAGGGATTTTAAAAAAAGTGTTCAATACTGATATCTTAATTATTTACATTCTTTTCCTCTTTTTAATCTATAAATACATTTTGATACTTTTTTAACATCTACATGTTTTAAATGTTTCTCTTGAAAAAAATTTGTACCTAAACAATAAACACCATGTATCTATACACTACAACACATCTGAGGAAAATTAATAAAAGCAAAATCATACTATTACTGAATATCTTACTCTTTGTGGGTATATTACCTCTATGTGTCTTTATGATTCTTATTTATCATAAAGGCAATATAATTTTATAAACCTATTTTATAAAATAATTAAAAGAATTTAAATTATGACAAAACCACTGATAATCAGCATATAAGATGTTTGACAAAATATGTAAATTCTCCTCCTTTTAATCGAAAAAGATTTGTAAAATTGTAGTTTTTTTCTTCTTCTTTTTAAACTTTGCTAGTCTAGTAAATTTGGCAAGAAAACAATAAACAGATTTTATTCAACCATTTGTCAACAGTAACAAATATCCATATTGCTTCGGGATGTAAACCATGTGTCCTGTGAAGGATTTATTGACAAATGCATTTATGCTTTTCTGCTCTATTGACAAGCTTTTAAACATAAAGAATTGGTCTCTATGATTTATATTCTGATTTAACATAGGAAGTAGGCTATGCTAGGTAAAAATCTAAAGATACTTTTGATGCTCAAAGCTAAATGTACTTATATGTCTAAGTGAAATTGTGCCTTCCCATTAGAATAGGTATGAATGAAACCTAATATGATATTAAAATATTCACAATTAAGGTAAATATTTATATTTACATAAATAAGCATATTTTAAAATAGTACAATAAAGATACCTAGATGTAAAATGATAAAGATTAAATTTTCTACAATACTGTTTTGTTTTATATTGAAATAATTTTAATGATGTAAAAAATGCATCATATCAGAAAGCATTATGAAAAACTTTGTAGTCAAAGTAATCACATATTTTTATTCCTTTATATATGAAATTTACTGTGGTTTTAGCTGCAAGTCACAGAAACTTCAACTCTAAAAGTCTTTTTTTCTTTTTGAGACAGAGTCTCACTCACTCTGTCACCCAGGCAAGTGCAGTGGCACGCTCTTGCCTCACTGCAACCTCTGCCTTCCTGAGTTCAAGCTTTTCTTCTGCCTCATCCTCCTGAGTAGCTGGAATTACAGCCATGCACTCCTACGCCCAGCTAATTTTTGTATTTTTAGTAGGGACAGGCTTGCACTATGTTGCCCAGGCTGGTCACAAACTCCTGAACTCAAGTGATCTGCCTGCCTCAGGCTCCCAAAATGCTGAGATTACAAACATGAGCCATCATGCCCGGCCAGTCTGAAATAATAAGAAAATAAATTATTTCACTTAAGAGAAAATGCAAAACTATGGTAGGCTTCTGAGTTGGTTGATACATTGGATTAATGATGTCATCAAAAAACATAGTTCTTTCCATTTCTTCTGACATTGAACCAGTTATTTGTCTGTTGACTTTCAGCTCCATTCTAACTTTTGGCACTCTTCTCTAAGCCACAGAGCATGAGAAACCCTAAACTGCATTTTTAAGACATCGTTGAGTCATTTTGTTTTTTCCTGGCAATGTGTTTTTGCTGCAACAGCATCAGTGAGTAACAGTGGATGACTGCAGGCCAATACAGAAAATATCTGGCATTACTGGCATTTGTGGGGTTTTCAGCAGCAGAGTGAGAAGTGCAGGCTCTTGCGCTCCTGTTCTGTGGCACTAGCACTACCTTTTGCAGATGGGCAGCCAGTGTAGCGTCAAGGGCTTCAGCCCAAAGGTTTTACAGCATTATAATAGGTACCTGTATTTTTTTTATTTTCAATTTTTCATTTTTAATTTTCCAGCCTTGTACTTTCTTTCCTACTCCAGCCCTTCCAATGGCTTTATAATTTTCTGCATTAAATCCTTGTCTGCTTGAAATATTCAGGGTTGCTTCTCTTTTTCTAACTGGACTCTGATCGATGTAGCCAACAGGCTGAAGCAAGATGGCAGCAGTTCCGAGCATTAATCCAGTTATGATCATGTTCACAGGGAGAGAAAAAAATGTGTCTCTTCTGCAGCTCTCTCTTAAGATTGCAGCGTCTTTACTCCAGAGGACCCCTTCAGATAAACATTTATTTCACATTGGACAGTACTATCTTAAGATGTGTTAGTAATTTTAGGCATCATACAATGCATATTTTTTTAAAAAAAAACACACAGCTCATTGTTTCCAAAGATAAACTTGTTTTCTCTCTCACTTAAGCATTTAGATGTAGACAGTTTGAAACTAGTAGTACATTGATTCTGGTGTTAAATAAGACAGAGTCAATTTCAGCTTTTTAATCCACTCTTTAGGATGTGATTCTAATACTCATAATCTAAGATCACTCTCCAGCTTTCAAATCTATATTGAATGCACCAGGATGGAGGAAATGAGGAGAAAAGGACCTGTTCCTCTCTTTGGGACATGATCCAGGCCTTCCACAAATCACCTCTACTCATGCAGTAGTGTCTAGAACACAGGGATAGGAAAATGCTAACTTAAGAGGAGAGGCAAAGGGAACTATCTTTATCTTGAGCATTTTTGTGTCTGGGTAAAAATTACAAATTCCATTAAATTATAAGATAATAGATACTGTGGGGAAACCATTAGTCTTAGCTAGTCTGCTCCTTTTGTCATTCAATTATCAATGTGCATCGATCTTCTTACGATGAAAACATTTTTGCTCTCTTCCTAAGAGAGACAAGCACCAAGCCTCATCACCTTAGCGCATCCAGCAAGACATCCAGGATCTCGTAGTGATTCTTCCTTCTGTAAATGTAGCTTTTTGTGAATATGTAATCTATAAATTAAACTTATCTGCTCCCAGAACAAATTAAGATTAAGTGTTCACATTTAGAAAAGTGTCATGGCAATTTGTACATCCCACTGGACAGCAGTAGCAAACATGTTCCCGTCTGTAAGTAGAATCAATTTCTTTATTAGCCACTTGGCAGCTGCTGGTTCTACTTTCTGCAGATAACTGTCCAACATCTTCCACAGCCATGTTTGACATGCCCTTTAAAAAGAATGGTATTCTTAGGGGCTTTTACAGGCCACTTACTGCTGGTGCAGGTTTAGGAATCAAACATTGTCTTAAGGCAGGCTTGTAGTGTCACTGGCAAGCAAGTTCCTTGAACCCTTGATAGAGTTGAGATTTGTTTCCAGTTAACTCCATGTGCAAATTACCACAGGCAAAGTTCTCAACTAGCCACAACTTTTTCAGCCTCAGGACACATACTGGCCTATGTATTGCACGTATTCCACTCCATCTCAACTTTCTTGAGGTTCTCTGAAAGTATAATTTTGACTGTTGTTTTAGGTTACATCTTCACTACACCCAATAGAGTCCTAAGATTTTTCTTATGTTGAAGTAGCTTATTTGGGAATCTGTTTGCAAAGTCCAAGCATGAGGGATTGGAAACTGAATAGGGAAGGAAGCAAAGATAGATCTACAGATAAATATAGATGTATATCATATTGGTTTTGTTTCCTTGGAATCCCTAATACAGGTATTATCAGGCAAAGTAAATTAAATCTTGCACAGAAATTTTCACCGTAGCAGAGGCTGGAATCAGAGGTAAAGTTAAGAGGAAGTAAGCACCTGCACAGGTGAAGACTGACAACAGTGGTAAAGTATTACCCTTAATCTAATCTTTGCTGCTGAACTCGCTCCCACTGTCTTGCCTTAACATTTAAAGGAAAATGCTTGAAAAAGTCTTTAGGCCACAGTGATCTTTCCTACAAAGACTACTGCTTTCCATTTCATGTAACTGCTTCCATTTCACATAGCAAAACAGTCACATTTTTGTGCCCTGCACAGTCCTGACTTATCATACTCTCAATCAGTTTCAATTACAGGCTGCAGCAGATAGCACCTCCTTTTATCTAAGCAATATTTCCTTTCATCTCCATTTGCAGGTTGGCTACCTCTAGCCTGAGTCATCTAACTACTGAAGAACTTGTTGAAAGCAATAAGAAACAGCAAGACAATAGCATTCTGAAGATTTCCTTCCATATAGGGAATAAGAGTTAAATAAGCCCATTGCTATCCTTTAAAATGTGGGAAACCACAGTTTTACTAACAACTTTGCCTCAGCGTAACAAATATCACGGACTTCTCAAAACACTATGTGAGTTACATAGGGCAGGGCTTCTAGGTAAAGAGAAGAGATCTAATGTTTGTAAGAGATCTATTATAGGAGCCCCAGATGAAGTGATTAGTGAAGTGACAGGGAAACTAAGAGAGGAGCTTGGAAGTTACAGGTAGCAAGTGCTTCAAGGAAGGAGTAAGTGAGTGTGCCAAAGGTTCATAACAGGTTGGAAAGTCAGTTCTGAGAACTGACTACCAGGTTCAACAATGAGGTGGCCGTGAGTGACAATGATGGGAAATGCTTCTTACGAAAGTAGATTCCCTAAGGCTCCTTTTTGCGGGGGGAATATTCATCGATCCCATGGAAACTTTCTACAGAGTCTCCTGAAATATAACAAAAAGAGTCCTTGCTTTTAAGCATAACGGTGATGATTTGAAACACACACTTCTACTAAAAAATGGCGTTAAACCTAATGGCATTATTTACTCCAAATATAATTTCAAAAGATCTATATGTGTAAAATAAACTATTGCTGAGAGACATTTTTTAAATCAAATATTTGCCAATAACAGGAAAGAACATCAAGTTTTGAGTTTTAAAATTATAAAATCATTAATATAACCTAGTTAAATAAACCCAGTCAAAATTTGTAAAATAGAAATTTTAGTAATAAATTATGTTAACTTTATGAAGAATGTCAAGCAAACATGAAGCTAAATTCTAATTTTCTAATACTCCTCTAATTAGATCAAGAATATTGTGCTATTCACAATTAATTTTTCCTTTAATCAAAAATCAAAAGTAACTATCATCACTCAGTATTTGGAAAGGGGGGAAGGGAAATATGTTGGGGGGCTAATCAAAGAAGTGTGAATTGGATTCCTTATTGACACTGTATACATATATAACTCTGTATTGTATTTATATAATTACATATATTATGAAAAATTATGATAGACTTTGAATAGGACCATTAAATGAGTATGACTTAGGCAGTTAGTAGACCTGCCCTACTACATGCAAATAACACCCCTGGTCTCTCTACTTTTTTTACATAAAGGACAGACCAGTTTTTCCAAGGGGAATTCTTAAACTCATTAGGTATGTGGTATTCATTATAATTAGTTTCACTTAACACCACAAAAAGGACTTGTTCAGAGGCTATTTTACCCTCTTCTTCCTCTCTAGTTGATTAGCTGTGTTCATTTTTAAATGGAAGATATACTCTAGATATTTAAATGTAGGACACCTCTCCCTTTCAAATCTCAGAAAGAAAGGCATGCTTCAGTTACTGTATGGAGAGCTCTGATATCCTGCCTCTCCTGTGAAGGAGGAAGGAATGCTGCTTCCCCTATTCTTCTTTGTCTTCCTCCCTTCATCAGCATTGAGCCTCTCTACACTTTTTCAGACCAAAAAATAGTTTGTTTCATTCCAGGAAATTCAATATGTGTACTTTAAAAAGTAAACAGAGAAGGTTAGTCCTTAATAACAAAAATGTAACAGTGATGGTATTAGTTCTTAAACAGGATAAAATGTAGATGCCTTACTGCATCAGAAAACCTTCTTAGGACTTCAGGTTCAATAAATGGCAGTTAACAAAAATGTTTTGGCAACTTACTTGGCAGTTTTACTAACAGGTTTTTATCCATGATGATGAATCTAAGGCATATATTGGCACTAGGCATTGAAAAATAGTATCAAGACATTTTAAATTGTCTTATTAACATCTTAAAACTCACCTATAAGGGAAAATATACTTTTACAATTTATAACAAGAAAATCATGAAAACATGCATACATGCAAACAAAATGTAATTATAATACCAACTAATGTTAACTAGTTACTCTGCTAATTGCCTGTTGCATACTCAGCACCTACATGAATTTCTTTCGTTAAACCTGAATATTAATACTTTTACTATGTCCATTTTATAAATGAAATTGAGGCATAGAGATAAAATGATTCACCTAAGGTTACCTTGTAAACAGAAAAGTTACACTCAATCCAGATGCCTCTGAGTCTAATTCTCATGCTTTTAATCACTATGATATACTGCAGTTAATTAAAGATAGAATTTGAATGTGAAAGCTTGGATTCCAGTTTCTAGTGTGACTACATCACCATGTATTCATTTTCCAGGGAAAATAATCTAATATGTACTGACATTAATGACAATACTACTTTAGAGGAATGTTCCAGAGAAAAATAATATCATTCAAATACATTTTTTAATCTTTGTTTTTGGGGCAGTTTTACTCTGGTTGCCCAGGCTGGATTGTAGTGGTGCTTTCTCGGCTCACCACAACCTTCACCTCCTGGGTTCAAGCAGTTCTCCTGCCTCAACCTAGGGAGGTTGAGCTGGGATTACAGGAATGTGCCACCATGCCCAGCTAATTTTTGTATTTTTAGTAAGACAGGGTTTCACCATGTTGGCCAGATTGGTCTCAAACTCCTGACCTGGTGATCTGCCCACCTTGGTCTCCCACAGTGCTAGGATTACAGAAGTGAGCCACCATGCCTGTCTCCAAATATATTTTTAAAGTTTAATTTTTTTTTTGGTTTGACTTAGTTTCCTAAGTTTCTCATTCTAGAATGAAAGGAAAAACAAAGACTAAACAATTAACATTCCTGGGTCATGGGTGTGTGTGTGTGTGTGTGTGTGTGTGTGTGTGTGTGTGTATCTATGCTTACAAATATGAAAATACAACTTGCAAGAAAAGACAAGATCCAAGTTTGTATTCGTGCAAATAGTAAATACTGGAAAACCAGTGATCTCCAGTACAATTAACTACCACTTTCCTTTTGTCATGAATCAAACTGAGGGTATTTAAAACTTACTGTATTTCAATTGAGGAAATTATGTCTATGTTAGAAAATTTATGAATGTAAAGTGTGTTCATTTAGAAAGTTTAGTAAATATTAAAAATTTAAAATTACCTCAATATCCACAATACGTACTGTTATTGCCAATGTATCATATATATTTGTATGTATACATAAACAAATACACATATACATAATACATATATATACTTATACATTATAAATGTATGTTTATATTTATAGATATTAAAGTTTTATATACTTATATATATTTTTAAATCATATTTATTGTTATTTTCAGGATATTACTAGATGTGATTTTTAAAATTTCTATGTTAAAAATCACTTTTAGAGATGATTTTTAATAACTCCTGGATACAATCTACTTATGAGCCCTCATGAAGATGTGTTTCAAATGTTAAATAACAAAGTTTTCTAACTACTGGTGGTGTAGATCCTAAGGAAAATAAAATAGTCGGTGGCTCTTGATCCACAGGAGCAAATGCCTAAAGAGTTCTAATGCCTTCGGTTTGTTTAGCAATGGACAGTGGTTATCTGTGAGAATAAATTATGTGAACACTAAGAATCACAATGCTTTTCTGGGAGTTCAGTGAATCTCGGTCATTCAATAAGAGATAAGCAAAACTCTGGAAGCTCAATGTGGTGCACAAAGATCTGGATCAACAGTGGGGTCTTGATCAGTTGACAGTGTTATCTAATTGATGTGTAAGACTATCTGTCAGCAGCTACCAATGTGGCGTCAATGAGCAGTGACAGGAAGGACCTGATCAGAGGCCATCCTTGTCACACTTAAGCAAATGTTGGCCTGCTACCCTCTTGAAATGCATAAACTCCAGAATTTTAAGATCATTTAGGAGAGAAGATTTCCACAAGAGAAGAATATTGACATACAAAACCTGGCAAATAGGAACCTGAGCGCATTTTAATGTGGAAAACAAAAGATACATGATGATATTTCCCCCTCAAGTTAATGAACAGTTCAGGAAATTTATCATATAATGCTTTCACTATTATCACTTTAATAAAACTTTTGCTAAATTTTGATATAAAAAAGTATCTATCAGTCTACACTTTATTGATGGAAATATAAATTAGTAGAGCCATTACGGAAGACATCATGGAGTTTCCTCAAAAAAGTAAAAATAAAACTATAATACGATCTAGCAATTTTGCAATTTCACTGCTGGGCTTAGATCCAAAAGAAAGGAGGCCAGCATATTAAAGAGATACCTGTACACTCATGTTTATTGCAGCATGATACAATAGTCAAGGTATGGGATCAATTTAAGTGGCCATTAATTAATGAATGAATAAAGAAAATGTGGTATATCTACACAATGGAATACTATTCTGCCATTAAAAAAGATGAAATTATGTCATTTGCAACAACATGGTTATAACAGGAAGACATTATGTTAAGTAAAATAAGCCAGGTACAGAAAGACAAATATTGAATGTTCTCATTCAAATGTGGGAGCTAATAAAATGGTATCATGGAGGTAGAGAGTAAGTATGGTGTTTACCAGTGTCTTGGAAGGGAACAGTAAAGGAAGGAATAAAAATAATTTGGTTAAGGAATACAAAAATACAGTTAGAGAAATACATTCCAGTATTTAATAGTACAGAAGAAAAATTATAGTTAATAATTTATTGTATATTTCAAAATAGCTAGAGGTGAAGAATTATAACGTTTCTGACATGAATAAAAGTTAAATGTTTGAGGTTATGGATATCCCAGTCCCTCTGATTTTATCATTGTATATTTACACAGGTATCAAAATATCACATATACCCCAAAGTTACGTACAACAATTACATATCAACCTAAAAAAATCTACCTTTTATTACTTATATGAACTGCTGTGAAGGACACAAGCTGATTAAAGAATGACTGAAGGGATGATAACCTATTTTAGAAAAGGTGGCAGAAAAGGTCTTTAGGACAAGGTGACATTAAGGCTGAAACAAAAGAGTAAGAAGCAAGTCAGATAAAGAGGAGGAATAAGAGCATTATATGAAAAAAACTAGCTACTGGAAAGCCCTGCAATGGAAAATATTATAGCGTATCTGGGTACACAATCCAATACCCGCATGAAGGAAGTGCAGACAAGATGCATTTGGGAGGACTGATAGGGGCTAAAATCTACAAGGCTAAGGATTTTGATTTTATTTTAGGTGCAAGTGAAAGCCGTTAAATAGTTATGAAAAATAGTTGAAATGATCAGATTTGTAGGGTAAATTACATAAAAATTTCTCAAAGTAGAACAAGGGAGAAATTATAATGGCATAGACTAAGAGGATGACTATGAAAATGAAGAGAAATAAGAATATATATTATATACAATATACATACACTTGGATATTGATTATAGAAAACTCACTGATGTATTCTGTGTTAAAAATAAAGAAAAGTAAAGAACAAAGGCTTATTCCTAGGTTTTGCTTTGAGTCAGTATACAAATTGTCATGCCATTCATTGAGAGAGAAAAGATTTGCAGAATATCAACTGATATACAGTGATTGCCACCATACCTTAAAGGGAAAGTATAAATGAGTATCTACAAATATATCACCTCCCATGTAACAAAAAAGAAAATATAAGAAAATGCACATATGTCTGCTCATTTGTGCTAAAAGAAATGTAGAAATGATAAACCAGAAATTAGTGCAATTATCTACAGGAAGCAGACAGAAACTAGGCAGAAAGAACAGTAGAATGGGAATGGAGTAGAAGGAATGACATTTCTATCAGTATACCTTTTTGTATAATCCTGATATTAAAACAATGGAAAAATCTTACATTTCTAGGTAAATACATGTTTTAAATCAAGCAGGATTTGGAAAGATCTCAAAATGGAACACAAACCATGACAAAGAAGCCTAACTTTATTGCAAACAAATAGCAAAATTACACTGAAGAAAGTGGAGAAAAACTAACCTAAAACTTTAGGAAACAGCATCTTAACCATACACTTTAGAGCTTACACATACTGTGAGGGGAAAGACAAAAACAACTGTACACAAATATTATGCTTTTGTGTTAGTCCATTTTCATACTGCTATAAAGAATTACCTGAGACTGGGTAATTTCTGAAGAAAAGAGGATTAATTGACTCATAGTTCCATAGGCTGTACAGGAAGCATGTTTGGGAGGACTCAGGAAACTTCCAATCATGGCAGAAGGGTGATGAAGAAGAAAGCACTTTTTCACAAGGTGGCAGGAGAGAGAGAGAGAGAGCAGGGAAGTGCTACACACCTTTAAACAAGATCTCATGAAAACTCACTATCACAAGAATGGCAAGGGGGAATTCTGCCCCCATTATCCAATCATCTCCCTCCAGGTCCCTCCCCAACACTGAGAATTACAATTCAACATGCAATTTGGATGGGAACACAGAGTAAAACCATATCAACTTATTAAAATTTTTTCATGATTCATAAAATTCTTATGTGTATTCTAGGACTGAACAAATAAGTAAATAGAATGTGGATAGTAAGAATCTGGTTTCTCACTGTTAAAGAAAGAAGTATAAGGTGTAGGGAGGGGGCCCAGGTTTAGTTTTCTGCATATGGCTAGCCAGTTTCCCAACATCATTTATTAAATAGAGAATCCTTTCCTCATTGCTTGTTGTTGTCAGGTTTGCCAAAGATCAGATGGTGATAGATGTGTGGTGTTATTTTCGAAGCCTCTATTCTGTTCCTTTGGTCTATATATCTGTTTTGGTACCAATACCATGCTGTTTTGGTTACTGTAGCCTTGTAGTATAGTTTGAGGTCAGATGGCATGATGCCTTCCGTTTTGTTCTTTTTGCTTAGGATTGTCTTGGCTATACGGGCTCTTTTTTGGTTCCATATGAAATTTAAGTAGTTGTTTTTTTTTTTTTTTTCTAATTCTATGAAGAAAGTCAATGGTAGCTTGATGGGGACAACACTGAATCTGTACATGACTTTGGTCAGTATGGCCGTTTTCACAATATTAATTCTTCTTATCCATGAGCATGGAATGTTTTTCCATTTGTTTGTGTTCTCTCTTATTTCCATGAGCAGTGATTTGTAGTCTTCTTTGAAAAGGTTTTTCAAATCCCTTGCACATTGTGTTCCTAGGTATTTTATTCTCTTTGGAGCAATTGTGAATGGGAGTTCACTCATGATTGGGCTCTCCATTTCTCTATTATTGGTATATAGAAATGCTTGTAATTTTTGCACATTGATTTTGTATCCCGAGACTTTGATGAAATTGCTTATCAGCTTATGGAGGTTTAGCGTTGAGATGATGGGGTTTTCTATATATGCAATCGTGTCATCTGCAAACAGAGACAACTTGACATCTTCTCTTCCTATTTGAATACCCTTTATTTCTTTCTCTTGCCTGATTGCCCTGGTCAGAACTTCCAATACTATGTTGAATAGGAGTCGTAAGAGATGGCATACTTGTCTTGTGCTGGTTTTCAAAGGGAATGCTTCCAGCTTTTTCCCATACAGTATGATATTGGCTGTGGGTTTGCCATTAATAGCTCTTATTATTTTGAGATACCTTCCATCAATATCTAGTTTACTGAGAGTTTTAAAAAATCAACTCAAGATGAATTAAAGACTTAAACGTAAGACCTAAAACCATAAAAAAACTCTAGAAGAAAACCTAGGCAATCCCATTCAGGACATAGGCATGGGCAAAGACTTCATGTCTAAAACACCAAAAACAATGGCAACAAAAGCCAAAATTCACAAATGGAACCTAAGTAAACTAAAGAACTTCCGCACAACAAAATAAACTGTCATCAGAGTGAACAGGCAACCTAAGAAAACTAAAGAACTTCTGCACAACAAAATAAACTGTCATCAGAGTGAACAGGCAACCTACAGAATGGAAGAAAATTTTTGCAATCTATCCATTTGACAAAGGGCTAATATCCAGAACCTGCAATGAACTTAAACAAATTTACAAGACAAAAACAACCCCATCAAAAAGCGAGTGAAGAATATGAACAGATACTTCTCAAAAGAAGACATTTATGCAGAAAATATATTTTTAAAAAGGTCATCATCACTGGCCATTAGAGAAACGCAAATCAAAACCACAATGAGATACCATCTCACACCAATTAGAATTGAGATCAATAAAAAGTCAGGAAACTACAGATACTGGAGAGGATGTGGATAAATAGGAATGCTTTCACACTGTTGGTGATAATTTAAATTAGTTCAACCATTGTGAAAGACAGTGTGGCTATTCCTCAAGGATCTAGAACCAGAAATACCATTTAACCCAGCAATCTCATTACTGGGTATATACTCAAATCATTCTACTATAAAGACACATGCACACATATGTTTATTGCAGCACTCTTCACAATAGCAAAGACTTGGAAACAACCCAAATGCCCATCAATGATAGACTTGATAAAGAAAATTTGGTGCATATACACCATGGAATACTATGCAGCCATAAAAAATGATGAGTTCATGACTTTTGCAGGGACATGGATGAAGCTGGAAACCATTGTTGTCAGCAAACTAACAAAAGAAGAGAAAACCAAACACCACCATGTTCTCACTCATAAGTGGGAGTTGAAAAATGAGAACACATAGATATAGGGAGGGGACATCACACACCAGGGCCTGTCAGGGTGTGGGGGCTAAGGGAGGGATAGCATTAGGAGAAATATCTAATGTAGATGATGGGTTGATGGGTGCAGCAAACCACCATGGCACATGTATACCTATGTAACAAACCTGCACATGTATCGTAGAACTTAAAGTGTAATTTTAAAAAAAGAAAAGAAAGAAAGAAGTTACAAATAAAAAAAGAGTGAGAGAGAAGGGCAAAATAAACCCTGAGTTGGACTGGAATCCAGGTATCAGTTTATACTTACACTTTTATATATAAATAGACTGATAATCATATATATATATACACACACACACATATACACACACATATAAGCACATAAATAAATATAAAAACAGATGTTAATTTGTGTATGTTAATTCTGTCTGCTGATAGGGCAGTTAGGTAATTTGAGTAGTAATGAATGTAACTCATGCCAAGATGCCTAGAATACAGATGTGTGCCACCACACCTAGCTAATTTTGTTTGTTTTTCTTTTTTTTTTTTTTTTGAGACAGGGTTTTGCCATGTTGCTCGGGGCATAACATCATTTCTGTGATGCTCCTGCCAAGTATCGCTTAACCTCAGTCTAACCTTGAGAACATATCAAACAAACTCGATTTGAAGGAGCTTCTACAAAATAAGTACCTAGGATTCTCCATAAACTCAAGGTCATGAAAGACTAAGATTTATTCTAGATTGATGGAGAATAAAGAGATATAGCAAATAACTGAGATAAGTGAACCTGGATTTGAACCTAGACTGAGAGACAATAGGCAATATTTGAGCATGCGTAAGGCAGTTAATAGATTAGTATTAGTGCAAATTTTCTGACTTCCATAATTGTACTGTGGTTATGTAAAATATGAACACTTGAGAAAGCTGAGTAAAGGCTATATGGGAACTCATGCCTTTATGTTTGAAATGTTTTGGTAAATTACAATTAATAACACAGTTTAATAAAAACTTTGAAAATTTCTGAACCTCTTTTAATTTCTCATGAAGAAAAGCATCTCGTTTAGGAATATTACAAATTTGATGGAGAAGATAATATTTACAAAAGATTCATAAGGTGTGGCGAAGCAAACAGTCAACCCTGAATGATGACTTTTCAAAACCTTATACAATTAAGTGTCATGGTGAGTGGAATGCATGAACTACACAAATTTTTGAGGCATTAGAAAAACATAGAATCATAGAATTTTCTCTCTGTAAAGGCCCTTGGAATTTATTTTTTCAACTTCTTAGCTTCAACCTTTGCTGGAATATTTAGAGACAGGGAGTTTATAATTTTAAAATGCTATCTATTTTATTTTTTGAAAGGTTCCAATCATTAAAGTGTTCATCCTTTTATGAACTTAAGCCTGGCTCACTGGTCTATCATCTGTTTGGAACAGCCTAGCCCTTTTTTCATAGGACAATATCTCAAATATTTTAGAACTGTTGACACCTAGTTCCCACCTAGTCTTGTCTCGTTTCATCTATTCCCAGTTCCCTTAGCTATTTCTCATTTATTTTAGATTCCAGACACATCATGGCATTGATCACTCTCTTTAGCATAATAACTCACTTGTCAAATATGGCATTTTAATACTGGAAGAGGTTGTTTATTGTTATTTATAGAAAATTCAAACATAGTATCTCCAATCAGGCAATAATTCTTAGGCTTAAATGATTCATATATACCAGTTGACAAATAAAATGGAAAAAAAAATCCCAAAGAATTTTATTCCTAAAGAGTTATAGTATGCACTTATCTATAGTGTACAGATAATGTCAATTTTCTTTTTATGCATCGACAACATTGCTCTGTCACAAAGGAGAAGGGAAAGCTCCATTGATGTTGCCTAACTGTTAGTATAAATATCGTACTATGAACTAGAAGTTAGATACTAGAAAGGATTCTTTTTTTATCACTACACATGCATAATACAATTTTCCCTATTCTTTGAGTATTTCCCATCTTGAGTCCTCATCCATAAGCCCTTAAGCATGTTCACTAACCTGCATCATAAATATCAAAGTGGACCACTTTGCTTTGCTTTTTATGAAATTATTATGCTTACTAACCAATATTTGAGCTCTTAATATGGGCAAATCATTCTAGCTAGCAAAGTGCAGAGGTTCAGAGCATAAAGTTTAAAGTTTAACACCTAGGCTCAGGCAAGTAGCTTAAACTAACCAAGCTTTCATTTTCTTTTGTGTAAGGAGAGAATAATTGTAACATAAAGTGGATGGCAAACACATTTAAGTACTATCTATTCAGAGCTTATTTGACTTATGGCAGCAAGTATGTATCCACTAGTGCCAGCATGATGATGAAGATGATGATAATGAGGAATAAGTTACCAGCAGGTGTACACAATAAGAACAGATGAATAAGCCACAAGATTACCTCCGTGTAAATTTCTTTCCTCAGGCTAAACACCTCTGCCTTCTATTCCTTGGTTCTCACTCTTCAACTATTAAGGACTTCACAAGGCAGCTCAGGTCCCTCTCTTATATGATGCTTTCCTTAACTACTCTTCTAGAATCAGATTAAAATATGTTGCTTACACTCATATTATGTACAAAATTCTGCAGCAAAATCTATAACACTTTATTGCAATTGCTTGTTCTTCATCAGATTGCAACTCTTTTGAGGAAGGAAACTGGGTCTTATTCCTGGAACATAAAATAGTTCCAAGCACATAGTAAGTGATCAATAGATAATGTTTCATAAATAAAATAGTAAATAAAAAATTAATGATTGTTTTATGCTACTTCTTGCTCTCTAGGCACCAAGTCACGAGGCTTCGTTAAGTGCATTAAATTTATTTTTTTCTAATATGGTATAGAAAATTATTAATAAAAGGCCAGGCTCACTCATGTATGCACAACATTAAGAATAAGATTTCTCATAATTTGTATAGTTCCATATGCAACCCTAGCAAGTGAAGATTAATCAATTGTGGACTGCCTTGTATTTATATTAATATATTCTCAAGCTAATTTAAAGAAAGCCATCATATCATACTGAGTTAAGTTGAAAAGTTCAAGAGTTTTAATGTTTAAATAACGTTTAAATAACATTTAAACATTAACATCGTGAGACTCTCTTATGTAATTCTGTATTCTTATATTTTAAGATAATATTAACATTTTAACTTCTTTGAATATCATCATTTCCAAATTCAGTTAGTAGGGGCCTTAACATAATAGCAAATTCGAAAACTAATATGACAGGTAAATATCCAACAATTTGAACCTCTTTTGATTAGTCTCAACATTTCTTTAAAAATAATTCCCATTTACCACTGTATCTACCCCTTGTCTTTTTTCCCACTAAAAACAAGAAAAAAAAAAATCATGTTGACAGTTCCAGAATTATCCACAAGGGGGCAAACTTACAACACATGTACAATGCAGGGAAAATTAAACTGGATTCATTGGAGAAAAAAAATGGCAATGGAGTTATTAATGACATTAAGCCCATATTAGAAAAAAAACAATGTTAGCATAACTCTTTGAGGATAAGGTTTTTGTTTAAGTTCTACTTTTTATTCCTATTTTTAATGCCAGAGGAAGTACGTTTATCTGGAATTTGGAGTCAGACATAACAAAATCATACAAATGCCTCTTTAGTGATAAGCAAAGCACTTGAAAACACTAAGTGCTCTTGGACTTATTTCTATTCTGACAGCTTTAAATTTTAAAAGTAGTTTATAAAAATATATTTCTGAGATTACTTTATCAAAATGTGTATATCAACTAAGATGCTATCATTGTCTTGAGTCAAAAAATTGCAGATAGGAGTTCAGCTAAAAGAAAAATGAAAAATTTCTGTACAATACAGTGAACTCTGAGTTCTAGTTGTGTTTGTTCTTAACACACTGTTGTAAGTCAGGGTTTTCAGCCCTTGTGATTCATAAAGTTAAAATGAAGTGTCAGACTGGTGCCCACAGTCTTAATGCTTCAATTCCCTACTTACCCAGATCAGAGTCCATGGTTCCCATTGGAATCACTCTGATGTATTTACTCCGAGCTCCAATGACCATCACTCTTGGTTGTATTGGCTGTACAAATACCAATCCCAACAAAACAGAACCCTAGGCCAACTCAGCACTCGCACCAGGCAGCTAACCATGGCTGGAGAAAACCCAGCAACTTTGTTAATTTGTCTTGTTTAAATTCATAATCATAGGCCTGAGTGAACTTGCTAGTAGTACTTATAGAAAACTCGGTGTCAATCAGTTATTTTTCACTCCCTTCTAGGAAACTGTTTCAAAACTTCTCTTTCCTCACATCTCCAGTACCAATTTATCTTTCAAAATTCTCAGCTTCTTATTTCATTGGGAATACAGGTGAGGTCAAAACAAAATTTCCAAGAACTCTGAACATCAAGTTTACCAATCTATCTGAGTCTATCTGATACCACATGCTCTGCCTTCCCCTCTCCTCTAGAGGAAGAAATGCTTGTCCTGTGATCTAAGGTCAAATCCTCTCTCCTGCTCTAGATCCCTTCTCTTTAGAGTGTCTCTTTTTTCCTGCATCATCAGTTATTTGTTCTCTACTTGTTGTTACCATCAGCATACAAAAATGTCCCTCTCAAAGAAAAAAAAAAATCCTTCTGTATTCCTATATTCTGCTCTAATTATTGCCCACTTCTTTATTTTTATAACAAAACTACTTTTAAAAGGTGGCCTTTTATTTTTTTCACTTCATTTACTCATTTACACTATGAGATTTGTTCTTTCATAAGAACACAGAAATTGTTCTTGTCAAGGTAATTAGGTATCTCTATGTTGCAAAATCCAATTATCAGTTTTCATCTTAATCTACTAGCAGCCAGGAGCAATAAAACCTCCCTCTTCCTTCTAACACCTTTTCACTTTGCTTCTGGGACAACTCTCCCTACCTCCCTGCTCACTTCTTTTTATATCCCTTGTTGGATTCTCTGGCATGCCCCATGGTTCAGTCTGCCAACATCATCTATTCTCTTACTACACTTACCTCTAAAGTGATTTCTTCTGGTCTACAGACTTTAGATACATGATAATTCAAATTTTCATCTATAGCCATGATATCTCTCCCATGAGTGTCGGACTAGTACATCCAGTTGTCTACTTCACATCTCCACACAGATCTGATCAGAAATACAAATTTAGGAAGTCCAAAAACAAAGTCTTAATCCCCCAAATCTTATTGCCTTAATTTAAGGCTCTAAATTAACTTTCATGCACCTATCTTTCTAACCTCATCTCCTAACAATTTCCCCCTTTGATCATTTCATTACAAAAAAACTAAACTTTCAGTTCCTGGAACACATGAAGTATGTGCTGACCTACTTGCATGTGCTGAACCTCTTCAAGTGTTCACTTATCTTGCTTTCACATTGTATTCAAATCTCTGCCCAAGTGTTCCCTACCACCTTATATAACTCTCTATACCTGCATTCTTACTCTGCACCTTCATGGCCCTTACTACCTACTAACATGCCATATGAGTTGGTGGAAAGGGCCATGGAGACACAGAGTAAAAATTCAGTCTCCTTTTACTTGGACAAAATGTCCATGAAGAAGAGATTTATTTGTCCATTTTTGTATCTTCAGTGATTAGAACAGCAGTACTAATACACTGTACTCCATAAATAATCTACTGAATGAGTATCAACTTGTCTGAACACAGTTTATTGAAGCTTATTTTTAAATGAAACTTAAATTTACCTTTTTTATTAGCCTAAATTGTATATGATAAGAAATTGATGAAAATACTTTTCATTCATGAAGTATGCTGGAGAAATAATTTTTTATTAAAATTATTTGATAATCTTCTAAATTGTATATAAGAAATTGAATAAATTTCTCATTCATAAAGAATGATAGAAACAGAATTCTTTATTTGATAATCGACTCATTGCAGTAGAAACGTTTTCATTAAACCATACTTTTCTTGAGAGGGGCATTTTATTGGTTTCATTGTGAAATAAAACGTAAAGCATTACCTAAGTAGGTTGTTTTATCTCATGGTTTCATAATGATAATTCTTTTAATGTTTATTTGGGTATTACACCACACTATTGAATGAATCATGCCCCATTTACTAGGTATATTACCTAAGCAAATAGACACTTCACAATTTAAATATAGTTTTGATTACAGCATAGTAGCTGTGTTACACAGATCTAGAATTTCATGTCAACTCCTTACCAGCATAAACAAAGTTAATTCTTACTAATGTCAAAACAGTTTCTGTTCTGTTTATAGTTACTTCCCCTTCTTGCATTGTCTTATTTCTGTTCAGTCTGATGAAACTCTTCAAGATCTAATACCAATCTTCACATAAATGATAGGTTTTTGTTCCTTGTATCATATATCAAAGTGTTTTCATATTAATATAGAAAATTCTTAGCCTACCTATAGTTACTTGAATGCCAGTTTGTATTGCTAGCTTTGCATTACATTTGTATATATTTTACATGATCCACTTTCTGACCTCATTAAAAGAGTAGATGCTTTGTCATAAAATTGTAAAGCTTCTGTAGAGCATGATTAATCAGCCTAAGCCTAGCAGACACACAGACGCACAGACACACACACATACACACGCACACAGAGTACTATTACCATGGAAATCCTTCTACTACCCTTTCTCTTAAGTCAAAATTATGTAAAACAATATTGATTATTATTCACTAAGTGCCGAATTCTTTCCTGGTAGACCAAGTTCCCAGCTTAGGCAGACCCCTACGGAGTGATGAGGACAGGAGACCTGGCAGGCAATGGGGTGACAGATGCCAGAGCCAAATCACCCTGACAACTCCTCTCAATAATAAATCTGAGAAGCCAATCTCTGCTAAATTGTTAATAGCTGCAGATGAGATATTCAGTTACTCCTCTGACAGTGTATTTGCATTTAAATGAGTCCCTTCTGGAAGGATTCTCTTAACCCAAAGGAGTGGTTCTAAATGCTGACAGCTCCCAGCACACAGGGCCTCTGGCTCTGGTTTCACATTTTCCCTTGCTAAGACTCATGATATCACTGGGCCATTTGAACTCTAATCTGAGAGTATCAGAAAGGAAGCATTGCAGAACTCAGTCAAGACCCAAAGTTTAGGGTTTTTATTTTTTAAGGGGCAATGTAAAGTCATAGAGGTTAAAAAAATTTACATATTGGTGTATGTCAAGTTCCAAGAAGACAGATTCAAACTTTATATATTGACACAAGACATTTCCCAATATCTTTCCCATTTTCCTTCTGGCTTCCCTATGCCTCTTACCATGCTATAGTATCAGAAGCAGTTCAATCCTGCTATTTAATGTCTTTGACTGTTGTCTTTAACACCATCAACACAATGATTCTTTTCCATGAATAAAAAGTACCTGGCAAGGTTATTTTGATAGATGCATGCCTCTGTATTGTCACCAGAAACTATTTTCAGTGAATCTGTCTTCGCAGATGGAAACCACACTGGAGGGACAAGAAAATGTGTTCTGGACTGTCCCAAGCTGCCACAGTTGCACCCCTACATCCTCAAACAACTCGAAGGAAAAGATCAAACATCTTTCACTCTTGAGACAATTGCTGTCTTCATTTCATAAACAAGACAAAGTCCGGCTGTGAGTGCTGGGGATCCAAGACCAAGTCTGTTCAATTACAAAACCTCTAACCTTCACAGTCATCCCAACATTCTAGGTAACATCACCTTCTCATCCACCTGCCTCTTTATTTTACAAGGACCTTTATCTTCAACATGAGGTACTTAGCAAATCCTTCAACTAAATGATAAATTATGAAGGCTGAGCATGTGCTCTCATTCAAGGTATTTAGAACTTTCAAAGGAGAAAGGAGACAGAAGCCTGCCCAAGTATGCAAGGAAAACACTTATAGACTATCAGTTCCCCTGAAGTTCTGCAATGGCAATTACACACCATCTCATTACAGCCTCACATCACAGTAAGTCTACGGTTTGGAGCCTAACTTTTTGCCATGGCTCCCTTTAACAATCTGAAGCAACCTACATAACTCCTCTTAAAATAATGCTTTTAACTGCATAAAATGTAATAGGTAGAACAGCAAAGGAAACTAATTACCAATTTTAAAATACGATTATCAAAATATTTTAAAAGGCCAGGCGCAGTGGCTCACACCTGTAATCCCAGCACTCTGGGAGGCCGAGGCAGGCGGATCACGAGGTCAAGAGCTCGAGATCATCCTGGTCAACATGGTGAAACCCTGTCTCTACAGAAAGTACAAAAAATGAGCCGGGCGTGGTGGTGTGTGCCTGCAGTCCCAGCTACTCGGGAGGCTGAGGCAGGAGAATTGCTTGAAAACGGAAAACGTAAGTTGCAGTGAGCCACGATCACGCCACTGCACTCCACCCTGGTGATAGTCTTGTCTCAAAAAAAAAAAAAGAAAAAAAAATTTTTAAACAAAATTCATGATATACAAAGGTATGGGCATTTAAACTCATTAAACACAGTATAGGAGAGTTCTATATACTACTATACTTAAAAATTGTGATATTGTCAGAAAGGGTTAACAATTTTTGTACTGCTTTACATGTACCCTGAACTGAACAATTAGAACAGTGAATGGTGGGAGCCATGATTCTCACTATTGAAACAGGAATTTACGGACAAGCAAAGGGAGGAGGCTAGAATGATGTATGTCTTAAAAGATTAAAGGTGGAGACCTGTTTATGTTTATACATAGCTTAATACAGATGCAAAATGGTTACATATAGAAATACTTATGTATATATGCATGGGTGAGTATACACATATTTTTTTTACTGTCTTAGTTGAAAGGCCTATACAAAATGATGACCCACACCAATAATGACCATGTTTAGGGCCCAGATCTTGATTTGCATTACCATTCTCCAGTAAAAAGAACAAGGGCTCCTTGAAGTAATGGCTGATTCTAGGAATGAAGTAGGAAGTACACAAGTTGAGCCTGGAGGAACTTATAATACCATAAAGTAAGGGATTGTTAACTATCACGTCACTTCCGCCACACACACATACACACACACACACACACACACTCACTCACACATCAAAGCGGGTATGTCAAAGGAGCACAGGAACCTACTGAAAGAGCTTCCAATGGGCAAAACTGGAACAAATTGAACAACAAAATAAACTAGTAATTGATTACCAAAAGTATAAAATATAATAAATCTTCATAAGTCTATAATGTTGATATCAAAAGATAACTGAATACTTGGTGGAGAATAGACAGATCTTCTAGGCAGAAGAATTCCAAATACTTTATGTACACACTCTGCTCTCAGGGAGGTAGAGCTGAAGTCCCACTCCTTAGGTTTGGGTTTCATGTAGTTACTTCCTACAAGTACAGTATGGAAAGGATGGGCAATCACATTACAGTGGAGAAACCTGACAAACACTGCCTCAGTCAGGCGATTAAAGTCACCATCAACAGTCATAAATCACATCGATATTATAGCACCCTGATATGATGTGAGGAAAATGGTACTCTACCTCTTTCTCCTACCAATAGTTTGCAACTCCGGTCTTATCATGAGAAAAGCATCAGACAAATTGCAACAGTGGGGTATCCTAGAAAATACTTGACAATTACACCTCAAAACTGTCAAGGTCATCAAAAACAAGAAAAGGCTGAGAAATTGTCACAGCTAAGAGGAGCTTAAGGGGACATGACAACTAAATGCAGTGTGGTATCCTCCATGGGTGCCTGGAACAGACTTAAGGATATTAGAGGTAAAAACCAGGGAATCTTAAATGTAGTTAGACTTTATTTATAGACTAGTTAATAATAATGTATCAATATAGATTCACTGATTGTAATCAAATGATAAGGTTTGGATTTGTGTCCCTACCCAAATAGCATGTCAAATTGTAATCCCCAATTTTGGAAGTGGGTCCTGGTGGGAGGTGATTTGATCATTGGGGAGGTATTCTCCCTTGCCTTTCTGGTGATAGTGAGTTCCCATGAGATCTGGTTGTCTAAAACTGTGTAACACTTCCCCTTCTCTTTTTCCTGCTTCAGCCATGTAGGGCCTGCCTGCTTCCCGTTTGCCTTCCAGCATGATTATAAGTTTCCTGAGACCTCCCCAGTCATGCTTTATAATTTGCCCAATCTCAGGGAGTTCTTTATAGCAATGCCAGAATGGACTAATTACACCAAGGTACCATACTAATGTATGAGGTTAATAGAAGACAATGGGAATGGGATATATGGGAGCACCCTGTATTATTTCCTCAATTTTTCTGGATACCAAAACTGAAAAATAGAGTCTATTAAATAAAACAAAATGTAGTGATGATTTGATTATAAAATCAGTGTAGTGATATATTGAGATATCTATAAAAACAGCAATAGCGAATTAGCTGCTGTTTCTATTGATAACAAAGTCACAAGTACTCCTAACATTCTGGTGCTTTGTTGCCTGCATTAAAGGACGTGCTAAATGCTAAATTTCAGTTAGAGGTTAATGAAACTAAAAATGAACTTTTCTTATCCAAATTCCACATTCTGGAATTCTATTCATATACTTCTTTTATAAAGATTAAGAATCTCCTGCTCTATGGTAATATTAATGGCCTAATGTTACGAAATTGCATCTCAGAGAGATGTATTATGTTGTTCTAGCTTTCAAAGAGCACATATTCTATGACCAAGAATTCTAACTATGTTTTATTGGAAAGCTGTTGGCCACACTACTGCCTAACTTTGGGACTGATAGAGGGATGGATACACTTCATTTAGCAAAGCTACTTCCCTGGCCTTGCACAACTGCACCGTTTAGATTGCTGGACAAGTCTATAGTGTAAAGCTGGCCTATATCAAGTGATGATCAATTCGAACGGCAAGGGAACTTAAAAGAGGAAACTCCATTCCAAAGAACCCTAGTGTCAAGGAACTTCCCTACTGGAAAATGACTCAACAGTTAGGGGGAAACCCTGGCTCAGCTACAAAGAGAGCAAATTTAGGCCAATTTTTCCTTAAACACTCACCCTCAAACCTGAAAAGATTTGGGAAAGAAGCGAAAGGGGATGGTGGGGGGAAAAAGAGAACAATCTTGTTAACAGCTAGTGTCAATTTAAAAAGAGAAGGAAAGGGCTTATATGAATACATGCTTATTTCATTCCTAAGGTAAATTTTGATAAATCCTTAGGGAAAGAAAGATACATTCATCTGCTCATGTGGATTCTGCTTTATGATTTCCAAATGTTATAGCTGTCACCACAAGTCTGCCCAATTAAGTGGCAGGGAGGGGAGGGAGCCCAGGGGAGAGGAGGCGTAGGAAGAGGTGTTAGAGGGAACATCTGTGCACAAGTGCACCATAAACACAACAAAATCCGGGGGCCACCCTACTGTTTCTTTGAGCACTTTCTCTGGTTGGCCCCACTTCCCCAGTCTCTTAGGAGATTCCCATTCTATTACGTAGGTGAGAAAGCGAAAGGTTCCAGCTTTTAAAATTCTGTGTGGTTTGGCTGTGTGCGTACGTGTGCGCGCGCGCATGCATGTGTGCCTATTGGAGTGGGCTGATGAAGCGAGCTATGAAGGGCTTAGAAAGGTTAATTACCAATTTAACGTGTTTTCTCAGCGCTTGAATGTTTATCCTAAAAGACAATTCCTGCTCTCAAATTCAGCCAAATGAACAATGCTGATGAGGAAGATGAAGAGAGTAGGAAACCCACACAGGCGAATGGAGCAGTCCATGCAGCAGGGGTGAAGGGGGAGCTCTAGGAGGAAGGACGCTATGCAGAGAACGCCCCCCTGGCTCTTCTCTGTCTATAATCCAGCGATGCTGTAACTGTAAAACCTGCAACCCACAACCTTGCGGGGCAGCGATCGTCTGGCGCCGTTTCCAGGCGCCCTTCCCGGGGCCAAGAGCGGCCCCGCTCCCCCCACGGCTGGCGCGGAATGTGGTGATCCGGCCCGGGGCGGGGATGACTTCATGCGGCCGGAGCTCGGCGGCGGGAGCGGCGGCTGCAGCTGGCAGGTGGGGCGCGAGCTGGCGGAGCACGCGGCGGGCGCGGTGGGACTGCGGCCCGTGGCGGCGGGCGCGGGGACCTGCGCTGACTCGGTACGGGGAAGGTAAGCAGACTGGCTCCTGTGCCCCGTGGCCGTGCTGTGCGGCTTTCCGCTTGCTTAATAATGGGGTTTGCTGCACAGAGGGAAGGGGAGAGAACCCCGCTGAATTCTGCAGTGGGAAAAGGAGCAACAACTAGGATGGAAATGTTAGGCGGCCAAGTGCAGAGGTTGGAGGAGTGCTGTTACTGGGCAAACAAAGAAGGCGTTCTGCTCTATACTCTTTTGAACGTGATCGACCATTTCAGTGCCAGATTCGCGTAGACAGTGAAGAGGACTCAAAATGTAAAATAATTTGAGTTACTCGATTTGCCTTTCGTGCCTTTTACCTTCGCTTGACTATTTTGAGGATTTGGAGCAGTAGTGGGTCCCTGGCAGCAGCCTGGGGTAATCAGAAATCGTCCCTCTCCTCCTATAGTCTTTGGTCCTTTCCCTTTCTGTGCCCCTCTCAATGTCAAAACACCTGCTTCAAGACTGAACCTTTATAACGAGCCTCTATTTGGAGGGGAAACTTCTCTTCTCTCATGGAGTTCAGCCTGGGTTGAGCAGCACTTGACATCGCTTCTCCCTTCATTTGCCATTTTCTCTGTCAGTCATTTCATTGATCTTTTTCGGAGATGCTGTCCCCATTCACAGGCCAACTCTTGTCAGCTCTTATCTACCACCTGGGTTCCATGACCGATTTTGTCAAGGTCCCAGAAAGGGCACTGCCTCATACAGGCTTCTTACTCGGCATTATCCCTGTATACTGTTAACTAACCTGTGTCCTTCCCCCAAATACATGGAATGAAATATCTTGCTTGTAGCCCTGTACCAACATGGTATCCCATTAACTCCCTTCCCTGTAGTCACTGTGGCTACTTGAAAGCTAGAGAGGACAAATAGAATCTATTGAAGTGTGAAGGATGTTCCCTGTGCATAGGCGTATGTTGAAGTAAAAATGTGAATTGCAGTCCATCTAATTTTTCCCGAAGCGATTTTAGTCCAGCTAGGTTTTCAAACAGCTAGCTGTTAAGGTTTGGGACTAATCCTTTCTAAAAGGCAGGGGAGTCCGTTTGCCTCTAGATTCCTCAATAACCTCAAAAGAGTTTCCAGTGGGGCTTTCCCCATAGGCACTCAGAAAGCCAGTAGAGCTGCCCAATGTAAGCCTCTGGTTATTTGAGTATCCTCTAGTTTGTCTTGCCATTTACAGGTTCCTAGCCCTCCTCCTAGGATTTTCCTCACAGACCCCTTACTACTGACACCAAGTACCTATGCTTGTTGCCACCTAGAGATATGGATTTGAATAATATGCTGTGAAATGCTTAAGATGGCTGTTATGGGGATTGCAAATGTGCCACTTCACCAACAGGGAACAGTTGCAATAAGCCAGATTGTGGGGTATCTGTGTGCCAATGTTCTATTTAAAGTGAGATCTGTTATCTTTAAACTTGAAATTAGAGAGACTGTCTGACTCAACAGCCATGCAATTTTTAGTAAATTAAATTAGAAGATCAATGAAAAAGAAGGGCAGAGTTTGTAGCTTAAAATTTTACCTCTGCTTACTTTCCTCTTTCAATATTATTTTTAAAGATACTAGTTATGGAAAATCATGTTAATTACATATCATTATTGCCTTTCTGATTATAAATTTCATTTTTACAAAATACACTTTAGAAAGATTTGAATTTGTTTCTTTGTCTCTATCTTCAGTATTTGAGGCATAGGGAGTTGAGGGGGTGGGGCAAAGCCCACTACCGACTACTCCAGGAACTGTCCCTTGGTGTCTTAATAACAACCCTAGGACCCCTTTTTGTTATTATTATGTGTCAAACAGGGTTTTAATTTGAAATGTTAAATTTTTGAGATTCCAGAATTTTTACTCAGTCACATCAACTACAAGAGGTAACAAAGAACAAGATCAACAACAAACCCTCTATTCTACCACCTTTTTTCTAATATTAAAATTCTTAACAATAGAATTATGAATAATGAATATTAATATAGAATAATAATGAATTTTAATATATTATTTTAAATAAATTAACCTAAGGCATATAAAATACAGATTAGGAAAACTGATCTTAGAAATACAGTGCAATTTCTGTAATGTTGACAGTCATCTTTCTGTTGTGGAGCAAGTATGTGAGAATATCCTAATGATGGTTAGAAATATGGTTAGAAATTGAAAGTGTCTATTATTTAATTTCTGAAGAAACTAAACTGTTTGGCAAGAAATAGGTTCAGGATTAGGAGACTGGTGCTACGTAAGGTGGAATAATACTTGCCAGTGATTTTGCAGGTGAGTTGAACCCACTAAGTTATGGACTGGAGTTGGAGAACTCTTACTGAGAAGAAAGAAAACAAGTTAGAAAATTTAATTTTCATTTCTGTGCAACTGAGGAAGATAATCAAAGTGAAGGGATTTCTGAATTTGGACTTTGTTATGTTTAAACAAGTTTGAGGAAAGTTTCTAAATTCAGAACCCTAAGCAGAAATAGATGTATGATTCTATGTGTGAAACTGATTTATGACTTTATTTCCTTTCCTTAAAATGTTTCTCAGGGAGAGGAAAAACTAATTGGCTGGGGTTCAGAATTGAAAGATGAATGGAAGGACATGCATGACTAGATACTAAATGATTCGATGCTAAATGAACTGCAGGCACTTTTGTGTTTGACAAGATAGAACTGAAGTCAATCTACTGCTTTACAATCATGTAAAAATAAATTTTATTCTGCTAGGCAGAAATTTAGAGAGTAAAAATTTAGGAGTCAGAGTTGCCCTCTCACAACAAAATATCTCTTTTTGGTGCTGCGTTACTGCCATTAGTTACAACTGAAATAGCCTTAACATTTGAGGCTGAGGCAAGAGAACTGCTTGAGCCCAGGAGTTTGAGGCTGCAGTGAGCCATGATGCCACCACTATATTTCAAACAGTGTCTCAAATTAAAAAATAAATCATTTTTTAAAAGTTAAGAAATTTTGAAATGGTAAAGGAAAAAATATAGTAATAATAAGGCTCAAGTAGAAATGTCATTTCTATTCAACCAGTGACTTCACTGAGAATGGGTAGAAAAAAGTGCTATTTTCATAGTTGCCAGTGACCTTACTTACCAGATTTCTATATTTCACCTTGTTTATTTTATCTTTATAAGTTCTCTTGTAAGTTTTTCTTTGGTTAAATATTTGTGTTTAAAAGGTATTATTAATAAGTACTATGTATCAGGTACAGTGATATCACTTAATCTAATTTGTCTCTAATTCCCTTAAAGTACCCCATGCCCAACCTAAACCAAATGGATCTTCTTTCCAATTTTTACCTCATGGTGGCATTCTTATATATCTTCATTTATTCTCTTAGCCCATACTATTACATGCTGAAACCTTGCTCTCATCAGATACTGCCTCATTTGTGAAGCCTTCTCCATACCCACCTTCCTTCCCCCATCAGATGTGCCCCTCTCTTGTCTAAATTCCTGTAGCACATTCTGTTTTGGTTTATCCTTTCATGTGAACGTGCTTTGGCTGCTCTTCTTAAAATGTTCTTGAAAGCAGGGTCTGGGAATACATTTTTATTACCTACAACTCTATGGTGCCTAGCTACATATATGTATAGTAGGTGTTCAGTAATTTGATTTTAGTGAAGATATATGTTATTTTCCAGACTTATAAATCTATCTACCTAGTCCTCTCCACCAGCCATGTTAGGCTCTCAGTACATGTGCAAATACTAATTAAAAAAAAAATCCTCATAATAATAGTAAATACACTGACAGTACATTGAAATCATTATAATCTACAAAAGGTTTTGTGAGCTTAACTTCCTTAAATGTATACTAAAAGCATGGTAAGCTTAGCAAAACAAATCTTTAATGAAGACATTGTACCTGCTTTCGATATTCTTGCATTCTAAGCAGGGGAAGACACTTTACACATATGAGCATTTATCTTGTTTCAAGCCACTCTGCTAGGGATTTTCATCTTTGTATCTCATTTGATGTTTCTACTATATGTGAATTTTACACTGAGAAAACTGAGGCTCAGAGATGTCACCTGAATGGCAGAGATTTTTTTCCATATTACCACCTGCTCTTTGAAGTGTAACAGAGGAAAAACATTGTAAAAACACAAAGTCAGAGCATCAGAATAGTTTCAAATTGCCTTGTGATTAATCTTTCCAATGTTTTTTAAACTTTTAGGTTAACATCCCAAACTTTTGATAACTCAATAAACTCTAGACATCTTCTCCCCAAGTGCATAAAGAACCATGCACGTATAATTTTGCATACAAATGCAGTTGTTTGTGGATTCACTAAAGCTCTCTTTTAAGAAAGGTTTAAGAACATCTATTTGTTCTCCCTTGGAAAATATGTGTGTCCTTTATTAGCTCTTACATTTCCAGTACTTGAGCTGAGGTTTTCCTTCTGTTGTTCTCCCTGCTTTAAGACCTGGAATGAGAGAGCCTTTCACTACCACTGACACAAAGACAGCTGATGACTAGGAAGCAAGTGCTAGTGAAAACAGTAACTCAAAGAACCTTAATTCACAGAAAAAGCATAGAAAGGGAGCTCTGAACATTACGCATTCCAAATGACTTATTTAGGGTTTTCCAATCAGTGCTATTTTTACAAAAAAGAAACAGTTCTTAGACTTAAGAGTATCGTACTGCCACGTATGTGGGAGAACATTGCCAGAAGTTGATTGCTATAGTCTACTTTGAAATATTTTCAGTTCTCTTAGGATGGACTTATGTCTGCCTCATTATTAATATTTCTTTATGATAATGCCATCTGTAGTAATACATTTGCTTTTGCCAAGTTAAGCAAAAAATGATAATTTATGTTCACCCCTCCTAGGTTCTAAAACTAGTGCCAGCCTAAAAGAGCTGTATATCATTTTAGATTCATAAAAATGCATTCAAATTCTCAGATGATACTTAAGGGGACTGGTGCCAGCAAGCATGGTTCCTGCTGACGTATTTAAAGAGTGTTCAAAGGGGTGTGACAAGAGCAACATTAATCTAGAAAAAAAAAAAAGAGATGGAAAAAACTCAAAAGGACAACTTAAGCTGTTACTTTCTTTACATTTCCCAAATACCCTTTTTGTACTAAAATAAGATTATAACTGTATAAGCTTCTAAAATAAGTAAAATGTTATGAAAACTTTATAATGTGCTCTATATAAGGTAAGTTTATACTTTATAGTAGATTTTATAATTAAAAACTTTTTCTGATAAAATATAGAAAACATTTACTGTTTTAGCCATTTTTAAGTGTATAATTAACAATGCTGGGCAACAATCACTATCAGTTTTCAGAACTTTCTCACCACAAGCAGAACATTAAACAATACCTGTTCATTCCCTCAGCCCCTGGTAAACACTACTCTACTCTCTGTGCCTATGAATTTGCATATTCTAGGTACCTCATAAGTGGGATTGCACAGTATTTGTCCTTTGGTCTCTGGTTTCTTTTACTTAGTATAAATGTTTTCAGAGTTCATCCATATTTCAACATGTATAAAGATTTCATTCCTTTTTAATGCTGAATACTATTTCATTGTATGTATATAACACATATGGTAATTTTGAATTGCAAAACACTTTCAGTACATTTTCTATTACATTAAACATGGCTAGCATATAACATCACCATATTATCTTTCATAGATGTCAAGTAATGTATACTGTCAGGGTGCCATAATTTATTCTGTCAAAATCCATTGAAAAACATTTACCTAATTCCAAATTGTTTTGTATCTTCAAGCTATATGGTAATAAACAGAATAGTATTAATAAAAAAAGAAAAGAAAAGAAAGAAAGAAAATGGCCTATGGCAATCAGAAGGTTTGACCTCATCAGAAAACTTTTCACTGGGGTGATTGGACTGCCTTGAAACTCTTTCTGTCTAAGACAGAGGGTGAGTAGGTGCACCCCAGGGGAAGAGAAAGGGCTGGGAACCAAAGAGGTCCTGGGAATTATAGCAGGAAGCCAAGAGAAGACAGGGCCTGTTTGCCTACACACAAAGACTCATCCCCGATACCCAGGAGTGCAGGACTTAACATGGGCTAAACTTGAACTACTTGTTGACATAATGAGTGCTGGCTCAAAGCAAGAGCTTTTGTGGCCAACTTGGCGTGGGTTCGTGAATTTTGATTGGCAAATCTGAAGCAGAGTTCAGCCAAGCTCTACATCTATTTTGCAGCGTGCCTTATGCACATCTAGAGAAGCCAACTCTTCCGATAGATTTTTCAGTTTTATGGTTGTTGGTAGCTGAAGATATTAGCTCTTTAAGTAGACAAATGCTTCTGGCAGGCTGGCCTGCACTAGGAATAGGAGCAATGCCTTCGGGTTCCTTCTAAAATTAATGTAATAAGAGGCATTATTCAGAATTCTATCAAGTCTACACACTTGGCCTGGGCTTAAGAAGCAATACTTTGAAATTGCAGTTGGCTAAGCTTCCCCATTCTTTGCGAATCAGAGTCAGGGTTGAAGGGGGAAAAAAAAAGAGGAAGAACAGAGTTAATATTTAAGAAAAACTGGCAACAGGAAAATGTTTAAGCAACTTTTCATTCCTTGGCTTCACCAGGGGCTATAGAGTGTTACGGAAGGTTTGACCTTTGTATTTCCACAAATGTACTTCAGATTGTGGGATCAAAAACAGCTGGTCAGACCCCAAGCCAAGTCAGGACTGGTTTGGGCAACAGCTCAGGCCCAAGGTATTTACTTGTTTGTTTCTGTCTAATAATAACTTACTCTGAGACTTGCAATGGAATCTTGGCTATTTCTTGCCTTCAGATGTTTGTAACCAGGTGATGAAAAATTTTGGAAGCTGAAATAGATTACACAAATGAGTACTTGGCATTTCATGACTTTTGACTTAAAGATTATCTTCTCAAGAAACCAAAAAAAAAAAAAAACAGAGCCACAAAATCAGAACCAACCCCAGTTTCTCCACAGCAACTGCTCATTTTTAGATGAAACTCTACATTTTAAAGTGGCATAAAAGTGTCCTGAACACTGTACTACAATTTGGTCACACTTTTAATGTGACACAGCTACTTCTGTATTTACCATTATAACTCAGTACCCAAGAGATGAAAATTTTTAAAGACAAAGGGCCAGGCTTTTGTGGAAACATTTCCCCTCCTTGCATCAAAAAAAAAAAAAAGTGGCTCCTTTTTGTCTGGTAGATTTCAGTAATTGGCTGGATTTTGAGTAAGCTCTTTTAAAAGCCCTTCATTTCTATTTTCACATTAAACACACTTGCAATATCTATTAAAAGCACAAATACTGAAGAACACATGAAGACTATCAATGAGCTTACATCTGGAGTCCTTGATATATCAGGAAAAAATGAAGAGAACGTTCACAGAGTTTTACTTCTTCGGGAACTCGAATGCTACAGAAGAAAAGGGTGCCCTCTTTTTCTTACTTCCTGGTTCTATCCAGTGTCCCAAATTTTGCATCAATTCTATACCAGAGGGTTTATCAGAGGGGGTCAAGTTAGCAATTTAGTTAAAACAACAGATACTGGATTCTGCCTTCATTCTGGGGAGTACTTATTCACATTAGGGCACAGGGGATTCCATGCTGAAAAAGCCGAAAGGAAGCATGGATATTCCTGCCATGTTCTGGCTGCAACCACTTGGCCTGATAGTTCTAGGATGATTGAGCAATAGCCCAGGAAGGACAAACAAGGTCACCCAGGGGACTTGGAAACATCTAGAAAGAGCAAGGCCAGTTAGTTGGCTGGGGAGAGAACCTCCGAGCCCTGGAGATATCTTGGAAGTCATTCTCAAGGTTACATTTGGGCAGACAGAGCCAGATGTGAGCGTGGACTCGTAGGCAGCCAAATAGCAAGAAAACGGTCACTGAAACACTGGCAGAGAGGTCTGCTTGCAACTGCCCTTGGCCTCAGAAAGATACATTGCACTTCTAAAGCTGCTTCTGCACCTTTTCAGATTTCCTTAAAAGAACAGGAAGGGAAGGAAGGATTAAAACCCAGGGGAAGCCAACGGAGCCGTAGCACAGCTGAAGTTTCCTTCCAGAGACTCCCTCTGCCTCCATAAATGTGTGTTTTGGAAGAAATCTTATGCATTGGGCTAGGAGGTAGTCATGGTCTGAGATTTCAAACTCTGGGTCAGGGTCCTGGCAAGAGGCAGACGGCACACTCACAATGGGTAACGTAAGAAATGTTTACTAAAGGCACTTGTTTGCAAAGGTTGGTGTGGGGTTTAAGGAAAGGGCAAGGTTTCACGCAATGTACTGGCGTTAGCAACAATAGGAACAGCTCCTGCCCTTGCCAGACAAATGGACAAAACCTTTTTTTTTTTTTTTTTGAGAAAGAGTCTCGCTCTGTCCGCCAGGCTGGAGTACGGTGGCACAATCTCTGCTCACTGCAACCTCCATCTCCTGGGTTCAAGCAATTCTCCTGAGTCAGCCTACCAAGTAGCTGGGATTACAGGTGTGTGCCACCATGCCTGACTAATTTTTGTATTTTTAGTAGAGATGAGGTTTCACATTGGCCAGGCTGGTTTCGAACTCCTGATCTCAGGTGATCTGCCCGCCTCAGCCTCCCAAAGTGCTGGGATTATAGGCATGAGCCACTGCATTCAGCCTGGATGAAACCTTCTACAGAGAAAGGTGGTCAACTGACACCCTGCAGAAACAAGCCTGAAAATTAAACTGCTAAATCAACCAGAAGAAGAAAGGGCAGAGAGCCGACTGTGGCCAGCTTCCCAGGGCAGGTGGAAAGACCTGGAGACGACAAAGGTAGCTGGTGCACAGACTGCACTCGAGAGAGCCCAACGGTGCTTTTGCAAGGGCAAACAAGAGGTCTAGTAGGGACACTGCCCACAGCTCCCCAACTTCAATCAGAAGGCCTTGGCTGTAATGTCTTCCCTATTGCCATGTGACATTAGGTGATATTTGAAGGCAGAAGTTTTTCCCCAAAAGACCTGATTGGAAAACGTCAACCCTGGATGTCACCCTGGTTTCTCCCAAGTCTAAAGTGCATGATTTCACAGGAAACACCGGTGTAATCCACAGAGGATACACCTTGAAATTGCATACATTGGAAAAGAACACAACTGCTTGTATCTAAGCCATTATGGCAACCTCTTTTGTTTTAAACATATATGAAAAGCCAACATTCTAAAGTAGAGCTTCACTTCATATGTTTTTTTCAAAAGAGGCTTCTTGGCTGGGCACAGTGGCTCACGCCTGTAATTCTAGCACTTTGGGAGGCCGAAGTGGGTGGATCACCTGAGGTCAGGAGTTCAAGACCAGCCTGGCCATCATGGTGAAATCCCATCTTTTTTTTTTTTTTTTTTAAAAAAGAGGCTTCTTGGTAGTTTTATTACACAGTGGTGTATAGGGATGTAAGGATTACAGACATATAATATTTTTTAACATATAGTATTTTTTAAATATCCTTTGAATTAACATAGAAAAGTGCATTTTCCCCCCAGTTTTTTAGGGAAAAAGAGAGACTAAACCAGGAGGATAAAAAGAAGAGGGGCAGCAGAAATAAGAATTCCAGGAAGATGAAAAATTGTCACCTAAGATGGAGGCGCATTTTTGTCAAAATTCTCTAGGAGAATTAGAATGGCTTCCCAGTAACTGACTCCACTTGCCGGCAGGGGGAGGATCTGGTAGTAAGTGCAGATATTGAGGCAAGAAAAGAAAGAAAACTCCTAAAAGAAACAGCAGGTGCCTTAAACCAGGGGAGACATAATAGAACCTACAGAATTGGGGGTGGGGAGACAAGCTGCAGGAAGGTTAGCACTGGGGCCTCTACATTTTCTAATATAGATTAATGGCTTGCTCAGGCAAGCAGCTACACGCTTGCTAAATGTGCTGACCGCCTGAAATTAGCAAAGGTGGTGACTAAGGAAGGGAGAAAAAAAATAAAATAAAATGAGCCAAATCTGAATGTGCCTCACTCATCCCGGTCTGACATATGACAAACAAAATTAACGGTGACAAAGAGAAAGCAACAAGTATCAAGGAGTAGAAAACAAACATTGAATGAATGTGATTGATCTCAAGGGAGGCCTTCTGTTGCTGCTGATGAAACCTTGGAGTCACAGTGGGTACTTGATGAACGCATGCACAGTAGCTCACACGTGCACACACACACACACATTCTTACCCACACACACATACATCACATCCAGAGCCCCGTTGAATCAGATGGGCATCATTATATCTCCCTCTAAACTAGACAAAACGTGTGTCCCCAGAAATTAGAATAGATTATCTTGGACTCTAGCAAAACTCAGCTCAAGTATCATATTCCATCTGGTCACCACCTTACAAAAATGTTATTAATCTAACACTTGAAAGGTATTAAGAAAGGCAGGATTGTTGTACTTAAATGTCTGAGTGTTTTTTTTGTTTTTGTTTTTTTTTTTTTGAAAAAAGGCTGTATATTTATAGCTTAGGAGGGGAAAAAAGGAAATTAAGTGTAAAAAAATCAAATGAAAAATACTTCGAACCTAAAACATCTCTTTGAGGTAGATAACTCTATGACAGCAAAACAACAAAAATCAGAAGCTATATTAAAGGTACATTTGAGATGCTGAATATTTTTTTTTCCTAAAAATCTATCAGCTAATTATAGAACAGAATGTGTATGCAAGTTGGGGGAAAAAAACACCTCACAAGTATCTCAGTATTTTCCTATAACTAGACAAAAATAAGAAATTCCATAGGTTTACCTATTAGGGTAGATTCCCTAATTGACTTTCTCCAAAGATTCATAAGAAAATTCTGAGATTTATTTTTCCATTTCAAGACAAACTCAACAATGTGTCAAAATCTCTTTCAAAAATAGATGTGTTTAAGAAGATGTGAAATGAGAGTATTTCCCCGTCTTGTTTTCTATTAAAATTTAATTAGTCAGGGCTTTTGGATTTTTTTTTGAGACAGAGTCTCACTCTGTCACCCAGGCTGCAGTGCAGTGGTGCAATCTTGGCTCACTGCAACCTCCGCTTCCTGGGTTCAAGTGATTCTTGTGCCTCAGACTTCCTAGAAGTTGGGATTATAGGCACATGTCACCACTCCCGGCTAATTTTTGTATTTTGAGTAGAGATAGGGTTTCGCCATGTTGGCCAACCTGGTCTCAAACTCCTGACCCTGGGTGATCCACCCACCTCAGCCTCCCAAAGTGCTGGGATTACAGGCCTGGCAAGATTTGTTTTTTAACAAATATTTTCAAGAAGTTGTTTGATATGACACAAGAACATAAGACCTGCCTTGTTAAATTGGTGTCAGTCTGACATCGGGAGTTTGAGACCAGCCTGGCCAACATAGTAAAACCCCATCTCTACCAAAAATACAGTAATTCGACAGGCGTGGTGGCTTATTCCTGTAATTCCAGCTACTTGGGAGGCTGAGGCAGGAGAATAGCTTGAACCTGGGAGGCGGAGATTGTAGTCAGCAGAGATCATGCCACTGCACTCCAGCCTGGGCAAAAGAGTGAGACTCCATCTCAAAAAAAAAAAAAAAGAAAAAAGAAAAAAGATGATGAGGGAAAAGGGTTCTCTCTTGCTCCACCATGAGGACACAGCAAGAAGGTGGCCGTTTACAAGCCAGGAAAAGAGCCCTCACCAGGAATCAAACCAGCTGTCCCCCTGATCTTGCATTCCCAGCCTTCACAATGGTGAGAAATAAAGTTCGTTGTTTAAGCCGCCCATTCTATGGTATTTTGTTACGGCAGCCTGTGCTGACCAGGACACTAAAGCTTACGCTCAGTAAGGGCAGAACCAAGATTCAACCTGAGCTGGCCTGATTCAACCCCACTGGATAACACTAAGACTGCAGGACATGCGTTAGGTGGATATGGCTTTTCTGATTGGCTGAGACATACCATTCCAACTCAGCTAGTGCCCACCAGTCCAACTGTTAAAAATCTGACTGTCACCGCTGCACAGAGGCAGATCAACCAGTAAGCATTACTGGGAAGAGGAATCCGGGCAGAGGAAACTGCCTGAGCAAGGCATGGCGGGGAGGAATGAACAGGATGCATATATTAGATACCCATAATGAGTCTGGCTCAACTGCAGATCCATATGTGAGTGGGTGGGAGGGTGGAGGAGGCAAGAAGGTGAGGTTCCAGAGCAGAAGCTTCATGTACCAAGCTGAAGGATCTAAACATTAGTTTGTGTGGAATCTAGAAACTGTTTAAGTGTTTAGATATTTAATACAACTATGCATGGCATAGTTTCCCTGATGACAGCCAACATTTATTAAGTATACTAGAAGGCTCTACAGAGAGCATAAAAAATGAGCGAGGGGTTTATGGTTTAACTGGAGGATAGGTAACTGAAACCAAGAAAAACTGGTAGAAGCAGATATGTGTCACTCTTAGAATATCTGAACATTTGTAGAAGTCTCAGAGACACCTGAAGGCAATCTAAATAAAATTCACTGGCACTCCCTTGAAAGGGGGCAGAAGGCACGTAGGCCCAGAGTGCCCATCCCCCTGTAGTCTTAGGTTTCCTCATTCAAACAAGATGGTGAGATTTCTTTCTTTGCACTCACGTTCCTGGGGTATGTCCACATATTTTTTTTATAATATCATCCTTCTTCTTCCAAACTTCATTGTCTGTGTTAGGATAGGAGCTGGAGAAAAAGACTTGCTACATGGGATTCCATCTAAAGGCCAACATCCCTGGAAAAGAGGTGGTGCTCAATATCCTGTCCAAACCCTTCCAGGGGTCCGACCTGAATGGACTTCATCAATGAACCCTCTTGGCCCTAGGCTACCGGCTAGGTTAGGCCCATAGGAGACAATGACAAGAAACCCAAGGGAGGGAAGTTTATGACGCTGGTGCCTTCCCAAAGGGCTTGCATGAAGATGGCTGTCTCCCTTGACTAAAGGTCACAGTATGGCCGTCCCGATGTCATCCTGTCCTTCCAGTTCTATCCTTGTGGGATCCAGTAACTATTCTTTTCCCTCCTTGCTCTTAGCCAAAAGAGGGTAACACCCCTACTGTTACTTCCCTGGGGTACTATACTTTTCATGCAGTTCCCCCTTCACCCACTTCCCACCTAGATAAATGGCATCCTTAAAGCATCCTAATTAGAATGTGCCCCTGTTTCTGAATGGGACCCAATTTTATAACACAACTTGAAAAACAATCTGAACAGCCCTGAAACTAATTAGTGATATCTAGCATTCCCCACAGTCATTTGAAGCTTTACTGATTTGAAAGGGAAAAAACAAAGGAAGAAAGAAAAAAGAAAGAAACAAAAGGCGTGGGGGGGGGGAGGGTGTAGTGAAATATATTGAGAAATGAAGTATAGAAGCCTGAAATTAATAAGTAGTATTTATAACTTCTCAAAGTGATTTGAAGCTTTCCTGATTTGAAAGAAGAGAGACACAGAGAGAAGGAAGGAAGGAAAGAGGGAAGGAGGGAAGGAGGGAAGGCCGGAGGGAGGGAGGGAGGGAGGGAATGAAAGGAGGAAACAGCGAGAGAAAAAGAAAAAAGAAAGGAAAGAGGGAGGGCGGGAGGAGAGGAGAGGATACGGGAAAGAGAAAGGAAAGGAACAGAGAGGGGAGGAGGGAGAGGATGATGGAGATGAAGAAAGCTAATACACACAATGAATACACACAATGACAGCTTCTAAATGGAATTCTAGTGACGTGAATGTACTAGTAGATATAATTCCCAAAAGTGATTTATCCAACCCAGAGAGCCTATGAATCACAGAGAGGATGAAGGATCATCAATTAATCAGCAACTGCAGAATAATATACCTGTGTATGTATGTAAGTGTCCATGTCTATACAACGTAAGGTAGATCACAACTAAGAATGTGACAAAACACTGACATTTTTCCAGATGCTGAATTACCGAAGTCCCTTCAGACTTTGTAATCAGTCGTTCACACGCATTCCTCTAAAATTCAGAAGACAGGAGAAGTCGTCTTACTGACACACTGCTTTCCTGTCCCTTCCCTTTATAAACCTCTGAAATACGGTGCGAGTTCCTGAAAACCAGAGGAGACTCTGATGCGTCCTCAGTTCACCACACATCCTTCTGGCCGTGAAGCCCCAGCTCTGCCTGTAATATTTCTTAAGTGTCTGAATGCACAGTCCATACACCATTACTGTCTCTTCTGGCATTATGACAAAATGACTGAGCACTTGTCTTTTTGGATCTCGTGCTGTCATTTGTCTTTCTCATGGAGTTTCTTTCCCCCTCTGCATAAGATGATTTGTCTCCAAAAAGAAAGTCTTAATAGAGTTATTCCTACAGAGGCGAGCAAATCTAGTTTATATTCCCACCTTCTTCCACACTTGATACTGTGGCGCCCTTCAGTCAGGATTAGGGAGGCTTAACAATTAGAACCAAACGTCCTGTTCAGCAGGCAAGAGTCCCTCAGAGGAAAGAGTAGAAGGTAAAACTCTTGGCACTGCAGAAGTTGTCAAGGCAGTCGTGGTAGCAGGGAAGAATGCTTTGATATGTTGTTGATTATTAATTTAATTTGTTAACAGCAAATATGGTTCTGACAGTCTCAAGTGCTACACGGGGTTCCCACCATACTTCCTAGGGACGTTTTCTAAATTGACACGTAATATTTGATAGCTTATACGAACTGCCAATATGGTGTCATCCTCAAATGTTTTAAAACAACTGTGACTGCATGTGTCCACGTAAATATACTGGTGATCAAAGGAAGCAGGGTAGGTGATTGCACAGAACCTGACAGCTCGTGGGTAAGCTGCCATTTAACAGATCCAGGTGGAAACTGCAAATCAGCTGAGAAGAACACATGTTCCTATAGAAATGTGTGGAGATTTGAAGTGTCATTTTGAAAATGTACAGGCAATGGGTACCCATCACTCTGAGGAAGAGAATTAAAGGACCATCTAATAAAACTGTATGAGGATTCCTCTTCCCCCTACTCTTAATTCACTGGTTTAGGTCTGGAAATTTCCATAAAGGGCTGAGAGATTTCCAGGAAGCAGAAGAATTGAAACTTCACACTTTTCCGTTAATGAATCCATGGTCTTAGTATTTCTCTTTTGTTTGTTTGTTTGTTTTTGAGATGCAGTCTTGCTCTGTTGCCCAGGCTGGAGTACAGTGGTGCGATCTTGGCTCACTGTAACCTCTGTCTCCCGGGTACATGCAATTTTTCTGCCTCAGCCTCCTGAGTAGCTGGGCCTACGGACGCGCATCACCATGCCTGGCTATTTTTTTGTTTTTGTTTTGTATTTTCAGTAAAGATGGGATTTCACCGTGGTAGCAAGGATGGTCTCGATCTCCTAACCTTGTGATCTGCCCGCCTTTGCCTCCCAAAGTGCTGGGATTCCAGGCGTGAACCAACACACCTGGCCCCATGTTCTTAGTGTTTCTATTGGTGCTGTCAGATCTGATAGATGAATAGGACACCAAGGGTCCCCCAAAGGAGACTTCACCTTGAGAAGGTGAGGGTGGAATGCGGACCCATGGAAGAAGGGAAAGCTCCAATGCACATGCCACTGATCTACCATATAAGGTGGTCCTCCATTGGAAACAGTAACCCAATAACTTCTAGAAGCTCACATGTTGAATACGACGCTATCCTTCCCTTCCTTCTTCCTTTCTCAGCTAAGCGCTGAGAAATTGTCATGACACCTGCAGGGGCAAATGAAGCCCACGTGGCCTGATTCACACTTCCAGTCCTCTTTCTAGAAGGCAATTGGTAACAGGGGTGGCCCCTGTGTACTAGGATACATTTCTAGAGTTTCTAAAAAACTTGAGGGGAGGAGGGAAAGAAGAGATGACACCAAAAATAAGGGCTAACTTCTACGTGTTTGGGGCAAGTGGAAGTTGGAAAGGAAGGAATACTGCCAGGGGCTGGCAGAGTCATTAGGATGGAGGGATGGGCTTCAAGTATACTATTAACTTGAAATTTAAGACGTGATTTCCAAAACCCCGTCTCTACTAAAAATACAAAAATAAGCTGGGCGTGGTGGTGGGTGATGGAAATCCCAGCTACTTGGGAGGCTGTGGCAGAAGAATCACTTGAAGCCGGGAGGCAGAGGCTGCAGTGAGCCGAGATTGGGCCATGCACTCCAGCCTGGGTAACAGGGCGAGAGTCCGTCTCAAAAAAAAAAAAAAAGAAATATTTCATCTCATTCATACACACTAGAGAAGCAGGACATATCAAATACAATAAAAAGTTTTTGGTCAAACACTGTTTCTTTTTTTTCTTCCTAGAGTACCACGCTGGATTTTTTTTAGATCTCTGTTGGCTTTGATTTGGTTTGTTTCCTCCTTTAAAAAAAAAATCTAACTCCTGAAAATATTCTGCTCAGGCATCCATTTCAAGTAATAGGACACATGCTCTAAAGGAAACCATCCAGAAGAAGCATTTGCACATGTTCCCATGTGACTTGAGCTTGCCTCTGAGAAGGGTGCAGGGGAGAACAGAGAGAAACAGCCCTCCCTGTGTACAGAACGCCGTGTGTCCTCACTGCTTCTCGGGGCCCATCGCTCATTAGCTGCAGTTGGTAGGAAGTCTGCAACCTATGAGGCCATAAAACTCCCAATAATAATTCATCAGGTCCTGAGGATTCTCCTAAGTACATTTAGATCAAGTGCATGACACTTCGCCCCTAATAGCGGCACTGGCTAATGGCCTAACGGAATTTAGATGGCTCCACCAAGCCACACAACTCTATTATGTGTGTTCAAATGAGGGGCAGCCGTGGAGGTTGATGGGTGGACATAAAATAGCAGTTTAGGCTAGTGGTCAAGATCACACATCAGGACACTGGGCAAATCAGAACCTTCACATCTCAATTTACTCATCTTTGACGTAGGACATTAATATGGAACCACTCAATGTAGTGTGAGGATTACGTGGGATAAATGCTTGGCTAACACAGGAAACTAAAGATGATGGCATGTTTTTCTTTTGGAGTTTATATTTAAACCAAGGAAGCACTGACAGAGAGGCCTCTGTCTCCCAGAGTGTCAGCCACTGACTTTTCTAATTGAGAACACCCTTCCTTCTATGATGTCGGAAATTCACAAAGGGCCACATTTTTAGTAATGATCAATTAGTAAATACATAATGATCACATTACTATGGATTCAGTAACACTTTAAAATGGATTTCAGTTTTACACATCCCAATAGCATGTACTCATATTTGAAAATGATTTTCACCTACATGTAAGACCTATTATTTATCCTATCTGGAATACAATACTTGCAGCATATACAGATTTGAAGAAGTCATATAGTAGTTGCTCCTGGGTTGTAAAGGGGTCCATAGTCCAGAGGGGTGAATGATTGCTCTTGAGGACTAGAGGTTCAGGGTCCCTATGGGTATCAGAGGAGGAGGATATTTAGAGGGTTTGATAAAGGATATAATCTTGAGGCTGAATACCATGGATGCTAAAAATTCAGGAGGGGAAATTACTACAGAAAGTTCCGGTCGCTTGGGCCTAGGCCTTAGAAGATTCTCCAAATAGGGAGGGGGATGCCTTTAAGCATAAAGGTCTGTGGGGAAAGATGGGACATTTGAGCTGGTTGACTTTCAATTCTGGAGTGAACATGGAAAAAGGAAAAGGGGAACCAGTCTCTAAAGCAGTTAAGCTGTCCAACGCAATGAAAATATTCTGGATCTGTGCTGTCCAATGTGTTAACTACATGTAGCTACTGAGCACTTGAAATGGAGTTAGTCAATGAAACTTGAAATAGGGCTAGTTGAGGAAGCTGAAGAAGTGATTTTTACAAACTTTATATAACTTTAATTCATTTAGCTTTAAATAGCCACATGTGGCTCGTGGCTACCATAACAGACAAAGACACAGCTCTAAAGTTTGGTCAGGCCGGTTTGAAGAAGCCCCGGTCATCTAATAGTAATTTATTTCCTCTTTCTGAGAATCAGCAGATGTCCAATAAACCCTAACCCTTCAATCTAAAGGAATATTTCTTTCCGGAAGCCATAAAATGCTCCTAGATGAAACTGAGTGGCTTCATCCCATGGCACTCTGCTTTTGCCACTTCTGAATCAGGTTTTAGTCACTGTCACGTAGAATCCATGTAGAAGCAAAAACATTTAAAATAAACCCAGGCCCTGGATGTTAAAGCTGTCATTTTTTTTACATGGCCTCATGATTCAACGATTAATGGACCTTAAAACAATCATAAAACATCAAGGCCCGTGTTCAAGCTTAGAAGAACACGAATAGTTTTACTTCTGCTCCAGTCCTCTTGTTTTAAATTCACTGGGTGTCACTGAGCTCTGTAAACGCTTTTAAGTATTTTGACATTGTGGTATGAGATGTTGTTAATCTGTTTCCTCCCTGACCTTCATTGGTCAGTGGCATGTTGTGTCTCAGTGGAAAATTCATGAAAAACAGCAAGGTTGTACTCAGTGACATAGATGAGGATACAATAAACCTAAATAATGGCCATAACATACAGATCCCTATTCAATAAACTGATTCACCAAAGACTTACTGAGCACGTAGTCTGCATCAGGCACTTAGTGGACACTTACATATATTACATAATTTGCATAATGCTCAGCACAAATGTGGGGTCAGCATTAGCATCCCCTGTTTCATAGAAAAGCATGCTAAGACCCAGTCATGTGGCTAGTAAGGAGCAGAAGTAGGATTCAAAATCAAGTTTCCCAACCCCCTCCCAAATACCACTTCTTTTCCCAGTACCCCACTGCAGGATATGAATTGCTCGCTTATGTGGCAGACTGTATCTTTCAAAAGTGGCCATGACAATATTTCCACATTCTCTTCCAGAAGAGGTGGGGTCTGTCTCCTTTTCCTGTTAACCTGGTTGGGGTGGGTCTTTCTGACAGCCTAGAAAAATAGAATGCAGGAAAACCAGGGCTATGTAACTTCTATGAGAGGTCAAAAAAGGCAATGCAGCATCCACTTGGCTGTCTCTCTTGGTATGATCACCCTTGGAACCCAGCTGCCATATTGTGAGGAAGCTCAGGGTACATGAAGACAATGTGTAGGTGTTCCAGCCAATAGCTCTTCCAGCAAAGGTACCAGCCACCAGTCAGCATCAACCCTCAAACCATGAGTGAACAACCTTCAGGTGATCTCAGACCCTGGCTTTCAAGCTGCTTCAGCTAACGCTGACTGGAACAGAGACAAGCTGTTCCTGAGAGCCCCCACTGAAACTACAGATCCCTGAAAAAAAAATGATACTGTTTTAAGCCACTAAATTTAGGGGTGGCTTGTTATGCAACAATAGTTACTGGAACATAGTCAAACGTTAATGAAACTCTACAGAATAGGGAAGTGCTTCAATTCCCTCATCAATGATATCCAAATGGCCAGAAGATGGATTCTCATGAATGAAATCCTAAGAGGAAAGTGATCAAGGTCTTGGTTGTAGAAAAACACCAAGAATTTGGAAGGCTAACTATATCAGGGAATTAAGTGAAACATTTGAAGGAAAAGAACACAGAGAGCCTAATGAATATACCACAAAGTTTAGATTTATGGGATTATATATTTATTGCTTTGACTGCTAAGGTCTATCTAGAGCCTCAAACGGCTTTAGACTAATTCATTAGTTTGGCTTTGAAAGATTTCTTGTCTTGAGAGGATACTCGACTTCTGTCTCTTGAGGGTATAGGGTGGTAATGGGTGTTATTCCACAATGTTCAGAATGTGAAAAAAAATGTTCCTGGCATATTAGAAAGAGGACCCAACAAGGCAGAAAAAAAAAGCCTTAATCTTTCTGTAGTCACAGATCTTGGCACTATCCTTGACAGTTTGGAGAGGAATTTAAAAAAAAAAAAGTTGGATATCTATGGAGATACAGCCATACAAAGAGTTAAAGGAAGTTGACAAAGAGTGACACTGACTTATTTTTGACACTGCCATGTTTCACCCAAATGAGAAGCTGCTTAAGTCTTAAAACTGAATAACCTAAAAATCCAAAGTGGATCTCACGCTTTTGTATCTACCTTCAAGATGGCTCAAATGTATGCAGTTTTGTGTTTGATTCCCCAGAGGCACTGGTGAACTAATAAGGTCTCCCTCAAATACACATTTCCTTTACTGGTTCAGCGTTCTTCACCTACCTTAAACATTTCACAATCTAGTTCTTAAATTCTGATATTCTGGCAGTGATATTCTTAATTTCATGTACATCACCACATATACAAAAGTACTTTTATTTTTAAAATCGGTTGCACGTATCAGGAGAAAGGGGCATTTTGCTCATGCAAAGCTTTCCAAATATAAATGGAAACTTCCCAAATATAAATGGAAGCCATCCTTAGATATTGGTAGCAATATTTAAATCTTTCAGGAGCTGTTATTTTGGAAGAAATTTAGATTAATTGGGATGTTTTAAAAACCTGTAATACTGCCACGGTTACATCCTGAGGATCACAAAATGTCTAAGGTATAAACAGGATTTTTTTTTTCTTTTTATTGATGGCTGTGAATTTTCTCTGCACACCTGTACTATCAAGGTAACTTTTGCTATAAACAGCATTTTTAAATTATCACATAAAAAACTATCAAGCACTAAATTAGAAAAAAACAGAAATTCTAAAGTGATAGTTAAATTTATGAAGCAATTCTGCTACACTCAAAGGCTCATTGCTTGACATGTAAAAAATTTTGAGCTGCGTGTAAGACCTGGGTATGAATTTCCCTCCAGTGGGAGAAACCGCAATTCACACCAGGTTCCAAATGAGAGCCACACACAGAACATATGCACTTCGGATGTGCGCTTGTTTGCATGACTAATGGAGTTAATATTAAAAGTCTTTTCTCATCATTTCAATTCTTTCTTTTTTTTTTAATTTGGCTGAGTGCCTTTTTTGCTACCTCCAAGAGCTGTTAATTTTGTTCGCTGCCGAGCAAAAGTCAAAGTCAGAGTCTAAACAGCTTGTAATGAGTTTTCAATGGCCCATCTCAATGAAATTGAGGGCAAAGACCAGCCGGCTCAGGCAGTGTCAGCCCTCAGAATTTATTAGCGAGGGCACATTGTGTTCCGGGGAAGGCACAGAGGAGTGACTGCAGTTCCTGGGCTCTTCAGAGGAGCCCCAGCCCTTATTAAAAAGTGGTGACAATGACAGGGCATGTGCTATCTGACCTATCTGCCACAACCTCTACGGTGGCGGGTCATACCTGGTTGGGAATGAAGGAGAGGGAAGTCAGCTGAAGGAAAGAAAGGCTTCCATCTCAAAGTGATGTGGCGGTTTCAATCTTTCCATCTCATCAATCAGCTAAGAAGGAGGAGCACCTTCCTTCCTCCAAGATCATGAAGTGCCATGGCCCACCGGCACCCCCAAACACACATACCTGTCTGTCTGGTGATGGTGATTTGGGCAAAATGCAGCACTATTCAATGTTTGAATTCTGACTACTTTATTTGCTCAATTCTTTTAAAATTCCTCCACCACACCACTTCCAAGAGATAGATCCTCTGTGGTTTCACTTCCAAGGATGCCCTTTAGGCAGGACGTGGTGGGTCATGCCTATCAACCCTGCACTTTGGAAGGCCAGTGTGGGAAGATTGCCTGAGCCTAGGAGTTTGAAACCAACCTGGGCAACATAGGGAGACCTCACCTCTACAAAAATAAAACTTCAAATTAAAAAATGCCCAGGTAATGGTGGCGCACGCCTGTGGTCCTAAGCTACTTGGGAGGCTTAGGCAGGTGGATTGATTGAGTCTACAAGGACAGTGCTTCAGGAAGCTGTGATCGCACCATTGCACTTTAGCCTGGGCAACAGAGCGAGACCCTGTCTCAAAAAAGAAAAACAAGAGTCCCTTTTAAATCCACATAACACGTTTCTGCACAAATGTAAAATCTCCACATAAAACAGAATTCTGCATGAGCTGGAGAAATAAATCCTACACTTGAGATGGAAGATCAATTTGACCTTAGACTTTCTGGACAAAGAAATGCTCTGCAAAGCCACCACAATAACATGTATGAGCAAGAGGAGGTTTGGAGAGGGGGAAGAAATGTCTTACTTCTTCACAGCCACACCTGTTTATCTAAGGAAGAAACTATGGGGTTTGTGTTAAGGACTGACTTGTCCTGTGAGTGGAATGAATCAGAACTGTTGGATTCTGCAAGACTGATTTTTATACAATTGATATTAAATCATGATTGATTCCAAGACATTTTTTAAAAAAATTGAGTGCCTACTAGATGCTCTTGTACCTACTAGCCACAGTGAAAGGCACAATGAATTCCATGGCAGGCCCGGTGATAAAAGTCAACTCATCGTTCTTGCCACTCACTCATTTATTCATTCTTTTTTTCACATTTCTTTTTTTGAGATGAAGTCTTACTCTGTGACCCAGGCTGTAGTGCAATGACACCATCTCGTCTCATTGCAACCTCTCCCACCTGAGTTCAAGCAATTCTCTTGCCTCCGCCTCCCAAGTAGCTGGGATTACAGGCACCCACCACCAAACCTGGCTAATTTTTGTATTTTTAGCAAAGACAGGATTTCACCATGTTGGCCACACTGGACTTGAACTCCTGTCCACAAGTGATGTGCCTGTCTTGGCCTCCCAAAGTGCTGGGATTATAGGTGTGAGCCACGGTTCCCAGCCTTTCAACCATTAATTCATTGCTTTAGTCACTTACTATATTCATAAAGATTTACTAAGTAGGTTTTAAAAACCAAAAGATTGACTAAGTTTCAGGGAAAATGATTGGTCTTTGTCCTCAACTATTAATAATTTAGATTCCAGTAAAATTTCATAACATTCCAGATTAATATAGTATATTTCCAAAGCCTTCCATAAACCACTATTTATTTAAATACACTCCCTATTTATTTAAATACACTTGCTTCCTTGGCATTCATTTTGTTCGACTTACCTGTTCAATTACATTCACAGACCTACCCTCACTCTCTAACAATTCTTTTTGTGTCCTACAGCATTGCTGGGAAAATGAAACACACATGAAATATCTTAACACAGAGCCTGTGACAGAAGGCCTTGCACACATTCAGTAAACACCAGCCAAAAACAAAACAAAACAAAACAAAAAAACAAAGCCCAAGCAAACAAAACACAAAAAATCTTCGCTCTTTGCGCTGAATTTATCTGTCTATTTCAAAAGCACGTCTGATCAAAGAGTGAGATTTGCTCACAGGCATATTCCTCGTCACTTTCCCAATGACAATAATGCCAATCATAATAACCAGCAGCATTGGCAGAAGCCACCACAGTACACCAGCCTCTATGGCAGGCCCCTTCCATTCATGATCTCAGTTAATTCTCTGCAAGGCAGGTTCTGTTCTTATCCCATTTTGCTGATAAAAGGTTGAAAGAGGTTAAATAAGTTCATCTGAGATCAGGGGACTGAGACTCAAAAATCTATAAAATGGCAATACTCAGTTTAAATTGTACAGCTTACACAGCTTTCATCTCCTAAGCAAAAACTGGAATGTCCCTTTGTCTGACAGCGAAATGTCATTAATCTATATACACTAAGGAGAGGGACAATAGCAAGATGGGCATGCATGTGTTCGGAAGAGGTACCCAGAACTCACGGCTCACTTTAAAACTCTAGGGATAACTTCATTCAGAAACAAAGTTAAGGAGAGAAATTGTTAGTGTGGGGTGAGAGCTCAAAAATTTCCCCAGTAAGGACTTTGGTGGCATTCAAATGCTGGGGGGATAAATATCCTCATCAGAAGCTACAATGGCAGGGGTTTGTTTATTTGTTTTTTAGACAGGTTCTAGAGCTGTCACCCAGGTTGCAGTGAGCTGACATGGTATCAGCTCACTGCAACCTCCACCTCCCAGGTTCAGGTGACACTTCTGCCTCAGCCTCCTGAGTAGCTGGGATTATAGGCACTTACCACCACACCCAGCTTATTTATGTACCTTTAGTAGAGACGGGGTTTCACCATGTTGGCCAGGGTGGTCTTGAATTCCTGACCTCAGGTGATCCACCTCTCTCGGCCTCCCAAAGTGCTGGAATTACCAGCGTGAGCCACCACGCCCAGCCCAAAAATGGCAAGTGTTTTTTTAAAATGAGATAGAGACTACTTGGGATGAGTATCACTTGACCCTGGGAGGTGAAGGCAGAGGCTGCAGTGAGCCAAGATCACGCCACTGCACTCCAGCCTGGGCAACAGAGTGAAACTCTGTTTCAAAATAAATAAATAAATAAAATAGACGTAGAAAGAGAACGACAGTAAAATGTCCAGAAAAGTGTAGCATGAAATAAATAAACTATTACATGGGGTGATAGTTTACATTTATGCTCACTTTTTTTTTTTTTTTTTTTTTTTTTTTGTTTTTTATGAAACTTCCATTCAGTAGCTTGGTGCTTCATGGTTATATTGGGGAATGCCTTGCAAAAAGTTTCTAAACTATCAGACTGTCTACTGACTGACCATAAGTTGTCAAGTGAGTGCTGGGGAGGACATGCCATCTCAAGAGGAGTTTTCTGTGGCTGTGACACGCTTGGCACACCGCCAGATGCACCGACCTTAGCCAAGAATGCATTGGGGATTTTAGACAATTCCCTCATTCTGAAAAGAGACCTGAAGTCAGGAACCTCATAAAATGTTTGCAGTTGAATCTTTGCTGTTCTCGGCTTCCCCTTTGGCTATCAGCTGCCGTTGCAAGCCATTTAGCAAAGGAAGCGAACGGCAAATCCTGTCAGAGTGGGGACAGATTCTGCATAATAATTCACGTTGCAGGCTACTTCTGACCACACAGGCTTACCCGCCGTTCCCAGACCTCCAAATCTGTAGGAGAAGGAAGAAGTGTGGTGTATCGGTTTATTTGGGGTCATTTTCACAGCCGGCGATGACAGGCACCTACACAATCATAGCCAGCAGATATCATGGGACTTCAGCTGGTCATTCTGTTCCGAGTGGAATTTGAGAACAACGTATTTGTCTTTGTGTTAAAAGCACATGGTACACATTTCCAGAAAACCAGGCCCTGGCATTCCGCTGAAATATTGTGGCTGAAAAGCCTGAATTTTTTTTTTTTTTTTTGCCACGGAACAGTGAACATTTATACAACCATTAAAATCGCATCTACCACCATATTTTTTCTCCTTCTCAGTTTTAATACATTTTTGTAATTGCATTGAAGATATTCTAACCCTGTTTTTAGTGCAAAGATAAAATTTATGAACCGTGACAAACATATCATCTCAGAGCCAACCCGAAGGATAACAACGTGCTTGGCGAAACCCAGGCATTTCTTCCCTTCTACCCATTTTAACGGGGAGGAAGAGAAAAAGAGTTCATCGGAACCCCAGACCTGGGATGCCAGATGCAGGGGAGGTTCCCAACCAGTGCCTGAGATTCAGGACACATTTCAGGGCAAAGGAGTCATTCACAGAGAAGTTCTTCTAAAGCTACGTAACTGGAACTTCGACTAATATGCATTTAAAATTTTTATATTGGGTGTAATTGGGCAGCTTCTGTCAACACAGCCAAAGATACCTAAATAGATTTGTTCTCCCCAATAGCATGCCCAATTCCCTCTTTATTCTTTTGTGTACTTTCTTTCTTTTTTTTTTTTTTTTGAGATGGAGTCTCACTCTGTCACCAGGCTGGAGTGCAATGGTGTGATCTTGGCTAACTGCAATCTCTGCCTCCCGGGTTCAAGCTATTCACCTGCGTCAACCTCCCGAGCAGCTGCGAACACAGGCACGCACCACCACACCCGGCTAATTTTTTTTTATTGCAGTAGAGACGGGGTTTTACCATGTTGGCCGGGATGGTCTTGATCTCCTAACTTCATGATATGCCCACCTTGGCCTCCCAAAGTGCTGGGATTATAGGCATGAGCCACCATGCCCGGCCTTGTATACTTTCTTGAGAGAATGTTTTTGAGTGATATTAGAGAGCAGGCAGCATAAAATAGCAGAAAGGTCAGCACAGCACACAAAGTGCCAGAGAACATGAGCTTCAAGGTTCAGGGGGACCATCCGAAGCCACGTGACCGTGGGCAAGTCCCTGTGCCTCTGACAGCCTCACCCTCATCAACTCCATAAGGAGAGATTTGGAGTGGACTTTTGAGCTCTAAAATGACGTATCATGAAGATACTATTTAAAACAAACTAAAATACCTCCAACTTTAAGACTCTAACCCTAGTGAGAAAATCATTTTCATAAGTAAATCTTCAATGCCAGTAAGTTCTTAAAAATCCAGCAATCACAGATGTGTGAGCATGTGTTTGCTAACCCAGACGGACACCATACATTTTTAAAACATGATTTTTGGAAGCATCTACCCTGGGGTTTTCATTTCTTCTTGCAGAGTGTACTGTGGCCATGAACTCTCCGCTGAAGAGAGAGCAAGAGCGAAGACTGTATCCAGATGAACTTTTCTGCACCGTCTCCCTTTTTCTTTAGAAAGACAGGTTCTAAATATTTCCTAACTTTGCATAATAGCCTTGCATAAGACACAAATGCCAGGAACCATAATGAAGTGCAGGTAATCTACACAATTTAAAAACACTTATTGTGACAAAATAGATTGACAAGGTATAGATGATACAAGCACATATAAATGAAATGCATCCCACTGGAAAAGCATTTTGCTCGCATTGTCATTTATGGCTCCTGAATTAATAGACCAAGAAAGGCACCACCGGCCCCAACAAAATGCCGTAAAACCACTGGCAGCGAGTGGTGTCTCAAACTTTAATTCCCCTGGGGAGAAAAGGACACTGTCTAATCTGTATTCAGTCCTGACATTGGCCGCATCTGATATGGAACATTAGCTTCTAAGTCTCTCAATAGACTAGTGTCCTTCAGTTTATATTACTTTATGTTAATAGTAGAAAAATTACACACAACATCATTTATCATTGTTATACTCTGCTATACATCCCATAGCTGATTTTAATATATTTATTTACCCCTGAGATGGTGAGAAATTAAAAATATATATGTTTCGAGAAAAACCTATAGGGAAAGAATCATTGTAAATCTCTTAAAAGAAAAAAAAAACTAACAACAACTCCCTTGGGGATGGGGGGGAATCTATTGCATAGCTACGCTTGTGAATGATAACATGCTTTCTGCCTAAGGACTCAAGTACAGGCTGTACAATAATTCCTGGGGCATGAGTACACAACAAAAAAGCAGCATATTAATAAGATAGCTTTTGTTCCCACATCGCACCCGTTTTTTTTCATTTGTCGATGACATCCTTGGGTTGTATTATTAGCTTTTTTGACATCTGACCTCTAGCTAAGGAAAGGCAAGATTTTTTTTTTCTTCTGAAAAGCGTTCAATCCGAGCCTGACTTCTACTCTTTTTGACCCAGATTCCGCAAGCCCAGAATGTTGCTTCAGTTCGGATTAAAAATAACAGCAAGGCTTGTTCCTGCTCACGTTGTGGCGAAGGCGCCATGGCTTTGGTGTCATGACCTCTGTGCTCTGGTCCAAGCTCTATTCTTTGCTGCCTATAGAACAAGAGCAAGCTACCCCATCTCTCTGAGCCTCCGTATCCCCAGAAACAAAAGAAGAAGATTGGATTTCATGGGCTAAGATTTCTCATAGCTCTAGTGAGTTTTTAGTAGGTTTTGTTTCTGGTTTTAGAGACAGGGTCTCACTCCGTCGCCCAGGCTAGAGGGCAGTGGTATGATCAAGACTTGACTACAGTCTTGACCTCCTGCGCTCAAGCAATCCTCCCACCTCGGCCTCTGGAGTAGCTAGAACTACAGGCATGTGCCATCATGAGCAGTTAATTTTTATATTTTTTGTAGAGACAGTCTTGCTATGTTGTCCAGACTGGTCTCAAGCTCCTGGCCTCAAGAAAGCCTCCTGCCTCGACCTCCCAAAGTGCTGGAATTACAGGCATGAGTGAAAGCACCTGGCTTCCAGTACATTTGTGACTGGAGATTTTTCTGGGATAGTGTTTGTTACTTATCACAGTTCCATGAACCTAAACCAATCTTCCCATTTTTCAGATAAGCAAATGGAAGCTCAGGAATACTGACATGACTAAAGCCCCAGGTTGAAGAAGCAGCCAGATCGGAAATGAAACAGTGACTCAATCTTGCCTGGCACTCTTGTCTTGACTCCAGGCTGCCCCGAGAACATCTCTACAAATTAGAGCAATGGGAATGGGTCTACTTTAGGCATTTGGGGAAGCTTGTACCTGTCAGGACTACCTTTTTAAATCTGATTTTTCATTTATTATTATTATTTTTTACCACTTTGACACTTTAAAATGCATACCTTGTGTCATGCATGATTATACAATACAGTCTTATCATTTTGTCTTCCTATATGGGTCAGAGGTGACTGACTTCAGATAATCTTTTCCCTTTAGCAGATACTCTTCATTCAGAAGGCACTCACAGATTATGTCATTTATTCTACACCCAAAGAGACAGGCAGGGCAGGTACAATTTCCTCAATTCTATTGATAAAGAAAGTTAGGGCCTGGCACAGTGGCTCACACCTGTAATCCCAGCACTTTGGGGGGCTAGGGTGGGCAGATCACTGGAGATCAAGAGTTCAAAACCAGCCTGGCAAATGTGATGAAACCCCGTCTCTACTAAAAATACAAAAATTAGCCAGGCGTGGTGGCACATGCCTGTAATCCCAGCTACTTGTGAGGCTGAAGCAAGAGAATCAGTTGATCCTGGGAGGCAAGGCTACAGTGAGCAGAGATTGTGCCACTGTACTCCAACCTGAGTGACAGAGTGAGAATCTATCTAAAAATAAATAAATAAAAAATAAAAAAAATAAAGAAACCTGGGATCAAAAGCTCTCACTGACCAGCCCCAACTGATACAGCTATGAATGGCTGGATGGCCACTGGGAACTGAAGCATGGTTCTGACTCCTAGCACAGGCAGGGCCCTCTCTAATACTTTGCAATGAGGCTGATAAACAGATATATCTGTAACAAACATGGACAATAACTCTTTCCAAAAGACAAAACTATGCAATTTAAAAGCAATATCATAAGCAATCTACAATAGAAAGCAAGGCTGAGAAGGCCATGTGATCACTGAAAACATTTCTCTTGCTTCCTGAAGGCATCACTAGACTACATTTCCCAGACTCCCTTGTAACTGGTTGTGATCATGTGACTGAGATCTGGCCAATGAGATGTAGGTGGAAGTGATCTCACTGCTTCTAAGTTTGACCCATAGTAACTCCTTGGAACCTTGTACTTTTTCTTCTGTCAGTGTCTGGACTTCAAGGATCCAGCAAAGGAGTTGGAGACTCCAGGGGATGGCTGAGCCCAAGATGTGAATTTCTGGGTCCCTGAATCACAGCATGGGAGGCCAGTTGCTGAACATCTGTACTGATTGTTACTTGAGCAAGAAATCAACTACAGTTCTAGGAGTTGTTTGTTACAACAGTTAAGTCAATCCTGATTAAAGGAAGAAAGTCCTGGAAGGAAGGCAAGAAGTGTTTCTAAATGTGATAGCTAGGTAGACATTCAGAGCCATTCTCATTGCCAGTCTAAACTATTTATTATATATACTGTCTTAAAGGAAAAATTACTACAAACTAACCCAGTGGTCCTTAGGATATTTAAACATTTACAAAATGTTCTTTGCCTTATCTTAGACATCATCTGATTTTCTTCCTATCAATTCTCTTTCATTTTGTTCACTTACTTATACCTTATACTTTTGCTTCTATTTGACAATAATAATAATAATAGCCAACACTTATTAGGTACTTACTAGATACTATTCACTCTACTGGATACTTTATTTTTATAGTCAATATCTCATTCCACTTTCAAGAATATCAGGTAGATGTCATTAGTGTCCCATTTACAGATGGAAAAACTGAGGTTGAGAAATATGAGACTTGTACACTAGATTGAATCCCCAGAGCCACACCCAATGCCGATTGTCTGTTAATAAAAAAAATAAAAATTCAAAAAACAGAAGTATAAATGAGTGTCAAATTAGTAAGTGAGGCCTGGTGCTCCCAGAAAGCACTGTGTCAGACATCTGTGTGAGAAATCATACCCAGAATCCTTTTTTCAGAATTGGGAAGACTTGGTAGTGGCCTAAAGCCCCAGGTTTGATGCAGAGGATCTTGTGAGCACTCCATCTAGACAGATGTTAAAGACAGTTACTTGGTGTGGGTCCATGGGTGGCCTTCCCAATTCAAGGGTTCCCTTTCCAATCTACTCATTCACAAAACAGCTGGGAAGACAGATGGTGGTCAAGAGCCAGCTTTCAGGGGGTTGGACTGCCTGGACTTAAAATCTACCCTCTACTTAACATCCTGAGTAAATTATGTAAAGTTTTTATGCCTCTATTTCCTTACATGTAGAAAGAGAGTACCTGTAAAGTGTGAATAACATAACGGCCACAAAGCACTTAGCACAATATCTGACACCTTTTGAACACTCAATAAATGTAAGACATTACTGCTGTCATTATCAATATCATCACTATCACCTCCTCCACCAACAGCACCACCCTCTAAAACAGGATCTGCTTAACCACCATCACCCAAAATGAGTTGGCTGGAAAAACTGCCAGCTCATAGATCAGTGTGAAGCCTCCACTTCCCATTACTTACAGACTTCCCGAAATGCTTACATGATGATGGTAAGATTAATTTATCAACCATGGATGTGCGCCGTATGCACGGGGCTAACATACAAAAGGGAAGTCATTTCTTCGTCTCTAACCCAGTCAAGGGCAGACAGGTACCAGCAGCCACAGCTGGCAGTTCTGTGCCCTGTGTCCACATCTTCTGCGTTAGACAGGGTCTGCCTGCACTGACAGACTCAAGACATGTGTCTCCATCTTCTCCGGCCAGAGCATCACTTTGATAGCAGAGCTAATAATAACAGTAAGTATAAACACAAAGATAACAGCTGCATGAATGACAGCAGCAGCTATAATTCACCAAGGTCTTGCTATGGGTCAGCCATTGTGCTGACCACATGAAGACCGTACTTTACTTAATTTCCACAGCAACACGAAGAGGTATTAGGGTTATTACCTCTTAGATATTATTTGCCCATTTTTTTGAATGAGAAAATTGGTATTCAATCACGGTTTGGGTATTTCGCCTAAGGAGACACAGAAGGAACTGTCATAGTGTTTTTGGGTTTTTATGACAAAATAACATAAGCTGGGTAGCTTTTATTTATTTTGTTTTTTGTTTATTGCAAATAAGGCAGCTTCCTGAGCCAGAACAGGCTCAGAGAGACTCCTGGGAGCTTTTAAACAACAGAAATTTATTTCTCATAGTTCTAGAGGCTGGGAAGTCCAAGATCAAGAAGGCAGCAAATTCAATGTCTGGCCAGAATCCCACTTCCTCACAGATTCATGGACAGTCTTCTTGCTGTCTCACATGATGGAAGAAGGAAGGCAGCTCTCTGGAGTCACTTTTATAAGGGCACTCATCCAATTATAAGGGCTCTGCCTTCATGTCCAAATCACCTCCCCAAAGACCCCATCTCCTAACAAATGAATGTTGTGGGGACACAGACATTATGACCACAGTGGGATTTGAATCCAGGCTGCTGTAACTCAAAGCCTCTGTTACTAATAACTTTGTTATATGGCCTAGGTCTTTCTGAGCCCTACCTGCCCTAGGTTCCCTTCCATATAAAAAATTTCATTGTTTTTCTTTTTTTTTTTTCAAATATTTCATTTTTTTTTAGAGACAAGGAGGTCTTGAACTCTTGCCCTCAAATGATTCTCCTGCCTTGGCCTCCCCACCCGGTGAGATTACAGACACAAGCCACCTTGCCCAGCCAAAAATTTTCATTATTTCTAACCTGGATTCCTCTTCAAAGCCTTCTAGGCAATGTTTATCCCACTGCAAGGATGAATTGCATTTGCAGTGTTTCTGAATGAAATCATAAGTTATTTCCGTAATGGCTGAATAGTCTGAAAAAAAATAATTTTGCTGTGTGCTATGTGGGCACGCTGAATAATATTTAAACAATAAAGGTTACCTCTTAGGTACTACAGCTGTGTTTTATGCTAATAACTGGAATCATTTAATCATTATGAGCTAATGACCTGCAAAATTTCATTTAAAAAAATGAAGTCATATCTGGGTCTCTGGAAAGCAAAATTGGATAAAAAATGAGGAAAGTCAATGTTCAATTTGTATTATTGAGTGGAGAGCAGCCGCAGAGTCTGTGCAGTGTCATACCAAGGTTCAGCATTTAAGTAGAAGCAGAGGCCCAGCATGGTGGCTCACGCCTGGAATCCCAGCATTTTGGGAGGCCGAGGGAGGTGGATCTCCTGAGACCAGGAGTTCCAGACTAGCCACTGCAATGTGGCAAAACCCCGTCTCTACAAAAAATATAAAAATTAGCTGGGCACAGTGGTCCCAGCTTCTTGGGAGGCTGAAGTGTGAGGATCACTTGATCCCAGGAGGAAACAGTTGCAGTGGGCTGAGATTACATCGCTTCACCTCAGCCTGGGCAACAGGGTGAGACCCTGTCTCAAAAAATAAATAGATGATAGATAGATAGATAGATAGATAGATAGATAGATGGATGGATGGATAGATGGATAGATGGATAGATGGAGGAAGGGAATTCTGCATCTTAAGAGACTTAATGGTATCATTTGAGCACCAACCAAATAATGAGATTTCCTGTTGCTGTGCCATGGTTATAAAGGTTTTGTTCTATGTCTTTCCTTCTGTCTGCACCACGCTCTGTCCTCCTAGTGTGGAATCTGTTACTGCTCAACCCCCAGGGTAAACAGAGAAGACAGCTATGGACAATCAGAGCTCCCTGATGGCAATCTTGGTGAGGATCCTGGCCTTCCTGGGCATTCCCATCCTGAACCACCCCTTGCTTTGGCTAACCCTCATCTTAAGATTTCTACAGGTGAGATGTCCCCGTAGACTTGTATGATAAGCTCCATCCACTGCCTACCCCAGAGGAATCCTTCCTCCTTCCTTACTAAAATAATTGTGCTTCTGTTTGAGCGACTGAGTCCTGGGCAATGGATCAAAATCAATCTAAGCCAGTGTGATGTAATAAATCTGTATTAAATGGCCCTAAGATTTTACTAACCTCTTATCCATGCCCTCTGCCATGCAGTCTTGCAGCGCCTTCTCAGTCTGTAAGTGGGACATAACTCCTCACCTGGGAGTACGACCATATGATTTGCTCTGATCCAGAATGAGGAAGTGATGGGGAGCCATCTCCAAGCTTTGTGTGTTTCTGCCTGTTTTTTATGTTTCTACCTTTAACCATGAAAATGGCACACGTGGGGAGCAGAGGAGAGGGACCCAAGGTGGTGCTGGTTGTTCCAGCCACGTCCAGCCTAGAGGAGCCCACTCCTAGCCCACTGCCAGACCCATGAGCAAGATGAGCCGAGCAACGCAGGGGAGCTTAGCTAAGGTCAGCTGAAACCCAGAGATAGTGAGAATCCAATATTTACTGCTGCAGGCCACTGAGGTCTAATGGCAGTGCAGTCAGCCTGAGGCAATGGCTAAGGGACCCAGGTGACATCCCACTCCCTAGCACCAGGGACAGGTCTAAGCTGACTATGGGACGTAGTACAAGGTGAAATAAGGGAAAGTCCGCTGTTGGCTTCTGAAGGAAATTTCCCTCTTAAAAAAAACAAACAGAAATAACAAAAACTTGTGAAGAGGAGGCCTCTTTTATTTGTTGTTGTTGTTTGATTGGTTGGTTGGTTTTTTCTGAGGCAGTCTCACTGTCACCCAGGCTGCAGCACAGTGGCGCATCTCCGCTCGCTGCAACCTCCACCTCCTGGGTTCAGGCAATTCTCCTGCCTCAGCCTCTTAAGTAGCTGGGATGACAGACAGACATCACCACACCCAGCTAATTTTTTGTATTTTTAGTAGAGAGCGGGTTTCACTGTGTTGGCCGGGCTGGTTTTGAACTCCTGACCTCAAGTGATCTACCCGCCTCAGCCTCCCCAAGTGCTGGGATGACAGGCATGAGCCACCACCCAGCCCTTTTGTTTGCCTCAGACTCACTAACTTGAGATGGCCTGCAAAGGTCTGATCCTGAGAGCAGTGGAACCTATCTGGGGAACACAAGGGAAGGGCTGAGACCACAGCAGGGCCAAGTGCTGAGATCAAGGACACTCAGGCAGCCCTGGAACCGTCTCATCAAACGATGCGTTTCATGAGATGAATGGTGTTTCCACTGCCCATGCCAGTCTCAGACAGGCTGCTCCTGCCTGCAGAATGCTTCCTAATACATGAGCCTGAGACTGCCGTTCAGTCCAGAGCCACAGCAGTTACTGCATCACCAGATACACATGAAACCCCAGTGCCTGGTGGATGGGAAGGAGGGTGGTATATATGCTTCCAGTGAGTTCATGATGCCGCCCCATCCCAGTGCCTTACAGAGATGCAGACCCCGTCCAGACGGCAGTCGGGACAGGACTCTTCCCACTGACCTCCAACACCTCCTTCCCTGCCCTTCCTTCAGGGGCCCTGTGTGAAGGCTTCTGATGAAGAACGACAAAGATTTCCTTTTCTTCAGTTTTGTTGTTGTTGTTGTTGTTGAGACAGGATCTGGCTCTGTTACCTCAGCCTGGAGTGCAATGGTGTGATCATGGCTCACTGCAATCTCCACTTCCCGGGCTCAGGTGATCCTCCTGCGTAGCTGGGGCCACTGGCATGCGCCAACATGCCCAGCTAATTTTTCTGTTGTCTGTAGAGACGGAGTTTCACCATATTGCCCAGGCTGGTCTCGAACTCCTAGGCTTGTGTGATCCTCCCCTTTCAGCCTCCCAAAGTCCTAGGGTTACAGGCATGAGCCAACAATGAGATTTACTATTACTACTTCTTTGTAAACCATAGCCTTGTTTTGATTTTCTCAGAACCTTTGTACGTGTGTTTTATGTCCAAGGCATGGGGGAAGGAAGAAATAAAATCAATCTTCCAGAGAGAAAACAGGTTCTTCTTTTCAGTTTCTGCTTATAGCCTCCATGTTCAATAGCATCGTCCATGGTAGTAGATATTGGTCTTTTTTGGCTGAATTCTTAAAGTTGTACATAGACCTTCTGACTTTTCTAGAGCAGATTTAAGTTGACTGTGTGTAGACTAAAAATAATAATCCTAAGCCTGTAATCCCAGCACTTTGGGAGGCTGAGGTGGGCCAATCACTTGATGTCAGGAGTTCAAGACCAGCCTAGGCAACATGATGAAACTCTTTCCTGTAGTAAAAATACCAAATTTAGTCAGATGTGGTGGCATGCACCTGTAACCCCAGCTACTCAGGAGGCTAAGGCAGGAGAATCTCTTGAATCCAGGAGGTAGAGGCTGCAGTGAACTGAGATTGTACCACTGTACTCCAGCCTGGGTGACACAGCCAGACCCTGTCTCATAAAATAAAATGATAATAATCCTAAAACAATGAAAGTATTCGATTTTATGTACTGAATGCTTCCTATGTGCAAAGTGTTATGCTAAAAGCCTTTCATGAATCATCTCTAATAATCTTGAGAGTCCAATAAGAAAACAACTATTGTTAGCGTTTTAAAGCCAGGGAAACTGAGGCTTGAAGAGGTGAAGTAACTTGTCCAAAGTCCAAAGTCACATGACTAAGTGGCAGAACTGGAGTTTAAGTTCACGACTGTCTGATTTGGGAGCCCAAGATCCTAATCATGCTGCCATTTGGTCAGAGGAATTAACGAAAATATGTTCCCTAAAGCCAGAGGGGAAAAAACTGGAAAGTGAGATTTCCTGCAAGTTGTACATCGTGGTGTTTGGGAGCTGGCTGACTCTGGTTCACAAGAGCTGATGGTTAACTTTTCAAAAAATAAGCAAGCCACTTATTAAACACTGCCATGATTAAAATTTAAATTGTATTGATCTTAAAATTCATATGGAAATGCAAGGGATCCAGAATACCCAAAACAATCTTGAAAAATAAAGAACAAAGTTAGAGGATTCACCATTCCCAATTTCAAAACTTAAACAGAGTTATGGTAATCAAAACAGTGTGGCAATGGCATAAGGATAGACATACAGATCAATGGGAAACAAATGAGTCCAGAAATTAATCCTTACATTTATCTCCAATTGATCTCTGACAAGGGTGCAAACACCATTCAAAGGATAAAGAATTAAAATCTTTTTAATCAATGCTTCTGGGAAACTGGATATTCACATTCAAAAGAATAAAGTCGAATGCCTACCTTAAACTATATAGAAAAATTAACATAAAATGGATCAAAGATCTTAACATAAGTGCTAACACTATAAACATCTGAGAAGAAAACAGAGGGGTTATTTCAGGGAGTAACTCTTTTCTGAAGTCTCACACCACCATGACAATCAACACAGAAGACTCCTCTCACCAAATGTGAGAGGATTTGGATTTGACAATGCGTTCTTAGATACAACACCTAAAACATAAGCAACAACAAAAAATAAATAAATTGGACTTCATCAAAATTTAAAACTTTGTTCATTACAAGACACTATCAAAAGAGGAAAAAGACTACCTATAGAATGACAGAAAATGTCTGCATATCATTTATATGATAAGAGTCTAGTATCCAAAATATATAAACAACTTTTACAACTCAACTTTCTCCACATACCAAGCAGTGCAAGTGCTGGATGTCCTCCAAGTCAAGCCTGGAGTTAACTGGAGGTTGGAGGCTCAGTTCCCAAGACTGCCCCCCACACCCCCAGAAACAAGTAGCAAGTCAGAGACTCCAGAACTTCAGGTTAAGCAGCTTCAGGTTGGAGTTCCCATAACCCCCTCTTTGGGTTTGTATTTTCTGGAGCAGAACACAGAACTCAGGGAAACACTTGCTTCCACTAACTGGTTTATTATAAAGGACTGTACTGAGGATACAGACGGAGAGACACATAGGGTGAGGTAGGGAAGGGGCATGGAGCCTCCCAGCCCTCCCTGAGCTCTAGGAACCTCCATGAATTCAGCTATCTGGAAGCTCTCAAACCCAGTCCTCTTGGGTTTTTAAGGAAGCTTCAAGACATCAACAATTCTTCCCACAGGGAATAGAGCAGTTTCTCTCTCTCTCTCTCTCTCTCTCTCTCTCTCTCTCTCTCGCTCTCTCTCGCTCTCGCTCTGTCTCTGTCTCTGTCTCTGTCTCTGTCTCTCTCTGGGGAGGGTATGAAGATTCACAATCAAAAAGGTGGGAAAGATTACAGTATTGCCTTAGGGCAGGTGAAAGGAGGAAAGGAGACAGAGATTCTGTTTCCTGAGGCCTAACACACCCAACATTGTAACAAAAGACTGCAACAAGGGCTTTGAGAGTTATGAGCCAGGAACCCTGTATATATCATAACACCATAGGGGTAAATGTTTACGACCTTGGATTTGGCAATGGATTCTTAGATGCAACACCACAAACACAAGTGACAATAACCAAAATAGATAAAGTGGACTTCATCAAAATTTAAAATATTTGTTCATCAAAAGACACTATCAAAAGGGTAAAAAGACTACCCACAGATTGAGAGAAAATGTTTGCAAATCATTTAGTTGATAAGGGTCTGGTATCCAAAATATATAAACAACTTTTACAACTCAACAATAGAAGATAGAAGACCCAGTTAAAAAACAGGAAAAGACTTGAATCCATGTTTCTATAAAAGAGAAACACAAATAACCAGTAAGCACATAAAAACACTCAACATCATTAATCATTATGAAAATGCAAGTTAAAACCACAATGAAGACAATTTCATATCTCCTAGGATGGCTATAATTAAAAAAAAAAAAAAAAACAGAAAACAGAAAATACAAATGTTGGCAAGGATGTGGAGAAACAGGAACCTTTGTCTATTGCTGGAAGAAATGTAAAATGGTGCGGCCTTCATGGAAAACAATTTGGTGGCTTCTCCTAAAGTTAAATAAAAAATTACCATATGACCCAGCAATTCCACTTCCAAAAATATACTCAAGAACAGAAAACAGGAGTTTGCAGAAAACAGAAAACAGTACGTGGATGATCATAGCAGCAAAACTCATAATAGTAAAAAAGTAGAAACAATTCAATGACCATCAGCTAGTAAATGGAAAAACAAAATGTGGTTTATCCATCTAATAGAATATCACTCAACCATTAAAATGAAGTACTGATACATTCTACCACATAGATGAACATTGAAAGCATGTTAAAAGCAAGAAGCCAGACACAAAAGGCCAATTTTTGTGATTCCATTTATATAAAATATCCAGAATAGTCAATTCTATAGAAACAAAAAGTAGATGAGCAGGTGGTTATGAGGGGCTGGGGGGAAGAGGAAATGGGGAATGACCGCTTAATGGATATGGGATTTCTTTTGGGGAAATGGTGTCGTGGTAAAAATGCTGTGATGGGAGTGCTGATTGTGGCACAATAATGTGAATGCATTAAAAGCCACTGCATTTTACACTTTAAAATGGTCAAAGTGGTGAACTTTTTTTTTTTTTTTTTTTTTTTTTTTTTGAGACAGAGCCTCTCTCTGTCACCCAGGCTGGAGTGCAGTGGTATGATCTTGGCTCACCGCAACCTCAGCCTCCCAGGTTCAAGTGATTCTCCTGCCTCAGCCTCCTGAGTAGCTGGGATTATAGGCACCCACGACCACACCTGGCTAATTTTTGTATATTTAGTAGGGACAGGGTTTCTCCATGTTGCCCAGGCTGGTCTGGAACTCCCCACCTCAAGTGAGCCACCCACCTCAGCCTCCCAAGGTGTTGGGATTACAAGTGTGAGCCACCACGCCTGACCCCAAAGTGATGAATTTTATGTTACGTAAATCTTACCACAATTAGAAAATCCATAAAGCATGTATTTGAAAAGCTCCTGGCATGGAGGAGATGTTGTACAGATGCCTGCTGTCTTTAGTGATAAGCTCTTTAAAGGAAATAGTGATGGGGTGATGTGACAAATTGACAACTATGAACACAGAGTTACTTTTAGACGGACAAACATATTCTAAAATCAGATTTTGATGAAGACTGCACAACCATGGGAATGTACTGAAAAACAGTGAATGTTATACTTCAAATGGGCTTATTACAAGGTGTTATCAATTATATTTCAATAAAACTATTAAAAGGAAAAAATTAAATTATATAAGCTTACTATTAAATAAATTACACTAAAAAGTAATAAGTACTCAAAACACATGACTTCTAAATTGATTGACTACAATTTACTATTACCGATGCTCTTGAAGACATTTACTTTATCGTGTGAACGGTGAAAATACTATACAATGACGTGTTCCCCAACTCCACATTCAGTGATCTCATACTTGTAACTTAAAACTGGACATGGTATCCATATTTACACCATGGAAATAGACATTCACTACAGATCAAGGTGTGATTTATTGCTTTATTGATTATCTAGACCTAAGAAAGTGGTGTGGAAAATATGAATTCAGGCCGGGGGTGGTGGCTCACGCCTGTAATCCCAGCACTTTGGGAGGCAGGTATGGGCGGATCACCTGAGGTCAGGAGTTGAAAACCAGCCTGGCCAACATGGGGAAACCCCGTCTCTACTAAAATTTCAAAACAAATTAGCCAGGCATGGTGGCCGGTGCCTATAATCCCAGCTACTCAGGAGGCTGAGGCATAAGAATCGCTTGAACCCAGGAGGTGGAGTTTGCAGTGAGCCGAGATTGCACCACTGCACTCCAGCCTGGACAACAGAGTGAGACACCATTTCAAAAAAAAAAAAAAAAGGAAATACTAATTCAAACAGTGTGTCACTCTACAGATGCTACACTATGAATAGCAGGAAAAAAAATGAAGACATATTTTTTAGCATTTTAAAACCATTATCCAGTTCAGCAAAGAAGGATAAGTGAAGTTCTAACATGTGACTTAGTTGTTTCATTTTCACCTTACTTAATAAAAATGAAAATATCAAGCAATATTCATGTTGCAGCTACATACTACAGTTTTACACCGCAACAATGGTTTCATAATGGATGTAATCGTGTAGCAAAAATCAGCAGAAGCATTTGCTATTTTTTGACTATCTCAAATTTATAAGAAACAGTACTGTGTACACTAATTATTATTTGTAAATTACATATGGCTCCTTATTTTATAGCAGTAATGAATAATAACCTGTGTGTGTGTATGGATAGGGGCACAGTTTGTTTTTCAGAGAGCCAGTTGTTAATCATTTACCAGCACACCACTGGCTGCTGAACTGCATGCTCCAGAGTGAGACCACCTCGAGTCCCCAGGCAGCTTTAACTGAGTTTCTCCCCTAGCAGCTGCTGCCCAGAGAAGCATTTAGAGCAGAGTGCTGAAAGCTGCTGCTGGCAAGTGAGAATTTCTGCAGCCAAAGGTTGCACCTGCCCATCGAAGGTGGGAGGAGAGAGAATTACTGCAGCCTTATCTCCTTTGCTGGGAGTGCCTGCTGGCAAAAGACACTTCATCTTACTTTGCTTAATTCTTAGACAGCCAGTCACACTTGGTTATTGTTTTTAGTTTTACACACCAGTACTGAATTATTTTTATGGATGTTATTTCTCAATTAATGTATTCCCTGGAGACAGCCCAAGCCTTTAGGATTTAACTTCTCTTTGGCTATAACTGCCGCTGACACACGTACCACCTAGGGGCTGGTTTCATGTTCCTCTGTCTACTCCTGCCCATGGGACCTTCTGAATAGCTGCAAAAGGGGACCTCACTTCTTCATATGGGGTCACAGGTTGTGAGAATGACCCTGGATTGTCAAGAGGCATTCACTCGATGCTAAAGAGAGCACACAGACACCTTCAATCAGGAGTATCCCTTGGTGATCCTTGGGACTGACAGATGTGAGTCGTTATGAAGGTCAAGAGCTGACCCTGCAGTCACTGGACTCTCTTCCAGACTGCCCACCAGGCTCCTTGCCTTATCAACCACCTGGCTGGGGACCACTAAAACAATAACAATAGGGACCACTGACACTTACTGAGAGTCTAGCAAATGCGAAACTCTTCTAAGCACTTTATATCAATTATCTCATTCAATCCTTAAAACAGCTCTTTGAGGCAGTTCCTATTAGCAGTTTACACTTTGTAGATGAGAAACCTGAAGCTCAGAGAGATGAAATAATTGGTTAAAAGTCACAAACCTGGCAACCTAGCTCCAGAGACTGTACTTTTATCTACTATATTAATAATCCCTAAATGAGTAAGAACTTTACTCCCCAGTTGCCTGAGGACTCCTGGATGAAGAAAAACTAAGCACAGTCACAGATTTCTGATTCTTTACTCTTCAGCTCCAATGAGGAGATCGGAGACCTGTAATCTCATCAGGATCACAAAAGGAGTCAGGGCTTGACTTGCTGTCTCTTTTTTGCCTGTAAGCCTGAGCTTATCCCTTCCTAAGCCTCAGTTTTCTCATCTATAAAAGGAGGATAACAGTACCTACCTGTGACAAGGGTTGAGTGATTGAATGACGTGCATGTAAAACAGGAAAAGCAATGTGACTTATAGGGTAGTTATAAGAATTCAGTGTTATTGCATTTAAAGAGCCATAAGCACTGCATGGTACACAGTAAGTGCTCAGTAAATGCTATCTCTTGATATCATCATCATTATCATCAATATCATCACCATCACCACCATCATCACCATTATCATCACCATCATGGTTATCATCATTATCATCATCATCATCACCACCATCATCACCATCACCAGCATCACCATTATCATCACCATCATCATCATCACCATCATCACCATCAACATCACCATTATGATCACCAGCATTATCATCACAATCATCATCATCACCACCATCATCACCATCACCACCATCATGATCACCATCACCATCACCACCATCATGATCACCATCACCATCATCATCACCATTATCACCACCATCATTATCATCATCATCAGCATCATCATCACCATCATCATCACCACCAGCATTACCATCACCAGCATCACCATCACTATCATCATCACCACCATCATTATCATTATTACCAGCATCACCATCACCATCATCATCACCACCATCATTATCACCATTACCAGCATCACCACCACCAACATCAACACCATCATCACCACCATCATCACCATTATCACCACCATCATTATCATCATCACCAGCACCACCATCACCCTCATCATCACCACCATCATTATCATCATCACCAGCATCACCATCACTATCATCATCACCACCATCATTATCATCATCACCAGCATTACCATCACCAGCATCACCATCACTATCACCATCATCATCATTATCATCATCACCAGCATCACCATCACTATCATCACCAGCATCATTATTATCATCATCAGCATCACCACCACTAACATCAACATCATCATCACCAGCATTACCGTCAACATCACCACCATCATTATCATCATCACCAGCACCACCATCCCTCATCATCACCACCACTAACATCAACATCATCATCACCAGCATTACCATCAACATCACCACCATCATTAACATCACCAGCACCACCATCACCCTCAGCATCACCACCACTAACATCAACATCATCATCACCAGCATCACTGTCAACATCACCACCATCATTATCATCATCACCAGCACCACCATCACCCTCATCATCACCACCACTAACATCAACATCATCATCACCAGCATTACTGTCAACATCACCACCATCATTATCATCACCACCAGCATCACCATCACTATCATCATCACCACCACTAACATCAACATCATCATCACCAGCATTATCATCAACATCACCACCATCATTATCATCATCACCAGCATCACCATCACCATTACTATCAACATCATCAACATCATCACCATCATTATCAACATCCTCATCACCACCATCCTCATCATCATATCACCATCATCACCAACATCGACACCATCACCCTCATCTTCATCACCAACACCACCATCATTAGTATCATCATCATCATATTACCATCATCACCAACATCGACACCATCACCCTCATCTGCGTCACCATCGCCATGATCATCATCATCATCATACTTTTATTCAGAAGACATTTATGTCTTTGTAAAAGATATGGGGTATGCCAGGCACGTTCTTGGTACCCCACAAATATTAGTCCTTCCCCTCCTCCCCAAAGGCACAGGGCTTCAAGTTTCATACACATCAACCTCTTACAGACCCATTCTAGCCTCTCACAGTTCTCAGTGAGAAGCTCTTGCTTTGGTAAACAGTAATGTTTCCCAGAAGGACCTTACACAAAATATAGCAGAGTTGTGTGTACAAACTCCTTCCTCTCTTCTCTCTGTTGGTTATGTGGCTAATAATTTTCCTCCCCTTCAAGGCCTGGCCCCCTGGGCCCTCTCCATCAGCCCAGGTCTGTCTCCACTGGTCATGGCATAGTTTATTCAACTACACAGTGTCACACACACTGGAAGGAGAGCTTAACAGGAGCCTGTTGAAATCTAAATGTCTCTGGTGCATGTATCTCCAGCTATCAGGCAGCCACTATAAATGATGGGCCATCTCTTATCCATATGGAGGCATGCTTTTGTTTTGATTTGGTTTTTCCTGAGAACCTGATCATAGCTGCCCATTTTTGTGGATATAGGTGCATTGCTGATGCCTTCCATATTGAGTTTAAGTGACAATTAAAATGACTTCAGAAAGATCACACTACAATTCAATATTGTAACTCAAAATCATTGTGTTCACAGGAAGGCACAGAAATGGCCTGATGTATGATAAATCTATGTCTAACTAAGTCAAAAGAGCCTTTGTAATAGATATATAAAATAACACATTCTGAGAGAGAAGACACTTTTGGATCATTGTGTAATTAACAATGTTCTTCCCACTCTTAGTGAAACATAACAGTATATCTCATAACTGACTGATTGCATCACATATTTATAAAATACAGCATATAAGGCTTTGTGATGCCATAGTAATGTGGTCCAAAATATCCCAAATTGCACATATAGTATGATCACAATTGGGAAAATGCAAAACAAAATGAAATAGGAAATATAAAAGAAAGACTGGAAAGAAATAAATGTAAAAGTTAATGGAGCCTGTATTTGGGAGGAGAATAAAGACAGAATCCTCTTTGGCTGGTAGAGGGGAAGGGAATACATTAATAATTTTTGGTCCATCACTCTTGAATTCAATTACCAAGCAGTTTGGATGACTTTTCCTCCCCACTCCAGAAGAGTACTTAGAATCTTTGGAGTGCCATGGAATACAAATGTTGGAAGCATTGCCCCAGGATAAGAGAAGTGAGCTCTACCTTTCTCCAGAAATCCTAGAAGCTGTGGCAAAAACAGTGCCCAAAGAAAAGAAAGCAAATGGAGAGCATGGAGAGGGAGAAATAAGAGTTCTTGAGAAAGCTCATGTAGCTGAAGGTAAAGACGGTGGTCACTGGAGAGGAGATGGAAACCAGAGCGGAGAAGTCTGCAGGGGAGGTCCATCAGAAGAGGTGGCCTGAAGGGGAAAGACAGGGTGGAGGTGAAGGCAAGGAGAGAAGGCTGGAAGGAGAACTAAAGCGAGTGAAGGTGGTGATTTACATCTGCTGCCACATGTAATAGCCTCATCCACTTCTCCCCCAAAACTCCACCTACCCTTCCAAAGAGAGAGAGAGCAAGTTCACCAAAATCTGGTAGTGGTTTAAAGGGCAGGTTTTGGAACCAAACTGCTTGTGCTACAATCCTCTGCCTCAGTTTACCTGCAGCATGGAGAGAATAATGTTACTTATTTCACAGGGTCGTTTTTACACATAAAGACCTAGGAACATTGTATGGACCAAATAAGTGCTCAATGCATGTTACCTGCTCATATCATTGTTACCATCGTCATCATCATCACTTTTACTAAGAAGACAATATTCACGGCTTTGACTGATTGATTTTATTTGAGATGGAGTCTCACGCTGTTGCCCAGGCTGGAGCTCACTGCATCATCCGCCTCCAAAGTTCAAGCGATTCTCCTGCCTCAGCTGGGATTACAGGTGCATGCCATCACACTCAGCCAATTTTTGTATTTTTAGTAGAGATGGGGTTTCACCATGTTGGTTAGGCTGGTCTCAAACTTCTGGCCTCAAGTGATCCACCTGCCTTGGCCTCCCGAAGTGCTGGGATTACAGGCATGAGACACTGAGCCCGGCCTAATATTCATGTCTTTGTAAAAGATTAAATAACTTTTGAATAAAGTTGCGGGGCGGGGGGAGCGGCAGGTAGATAAACATGTTTTAAAGAGGAAGTACACAAAAGCAGCAGATATTAACCCTTTGCCCTCTAGAAGGTCACGCTGTCTATACCTTGTAATGCCAGCTGATAAAAGAAAACCAGTTCTTGAAATGAAGGTGGCCTCCTTCCTGGTGAGGATAGTAAAGGGTGGGTCAGAGGTGGGAGGGTGTAGTCAGACTGATGGAACACTACTGGCAGATAGCGAGGCGGGGGGAGGAGTGCAGATTTCTGAGATCTGAAACACAGCTACCCTTTCCCCTTACACAGGCATAAATACTTTACATAATTTACCCAGGATGTTAAGTAGAGGGTAGATTTTAAGTCCAGGCAGTCCAACCCCCTGAAAGCTGGCTCTTAACCACCAGCTTCTGTCTTCCTGGCTGTTTTGTGAATGAGTAGGATAGAAAGGGAACCCTTGAACTGGGAAGGCCACCCATGGACCCACAATAAGTAACTGTCTTTAACATCTGTCTAGATGGAGTGCTCACAAGATCCTCTGCATCAAACCTGGGGCTTTAGACCACTACCAAGTCTTCCCAATTCTGAAAAAAGGATTCTAGGTATGATTTCTCACACAGATGTCTGACACAGTGCTTTCTGGGAGCACCTGGCCTCACTTACCAATTTAACACTCATTTATAATTCTGTTTTTTGAATTTTTATTTTTTTATTAACGGACAATCGGTATTGGGTGTGGCTCTGGGAATTCAATCTAGTGGACAAGTCTCATACTCCTCAACCTCAGTTTTCCCATCTGTAAATGGGACAATAATGATATTTACCTGATATACTTCAGAAGGGAAAGAGATATTAAATATAAGGTATCTAGTAGATTGGCTAGCGTATAGTGAGTACGCAATAAATGGTAGTTATTATTGTTATTATTGTGAAATAGAAGCAAAACTATAAGGTTTAAGTAAGTGAACAAAATGAAAGAGAGCTGATGAGGAGGAAAATCCGATGACGTCTGGGTTAGGGGTGGGAGGATGTAGTGAGAATGACGGGATACCACTGGTGGATAGCAAGATGGGGTGCAGATTTCTGAGATCTGAAACACAGCTCCCCTTTCCCGTCCTTCCAACTTTTAAAACATTGAGATGCTGAATTTCCAAAATAGCTCTATTTATAGCTGAGTGCCCAGTTACGGGCAGACATTAAAGAAGTCCCGCCCACAGAGGCTTTGGAACAAGCCAAGGGTCGCAACACATCCCATCAACACTTCAGTTGTGGTGAATGTGTCATCATTTCCCTGTCTTGATTTACCTGTCAGAAACAACAGCCTTTGTTTGGCTCTAGATGCCACCTCATAATTCAGAGCATTCTGTTTTCAGGAGGTTGCAGCTGCAAAACTATCTTCCAAATGCGGAGCGGGGGCAGAGAAGTCGCGGCACTCCCCCGGCCGGTCCAGTCTGCAGGCTGGCCCGGAGGTTTTGGTCCAAATCATCTGGCACACTTCTCCTGCTGCTCTCTGACCCATGCTCCCCGAGGCAGCCAGACAGATGTCTTAAAAACATCCCAGTCCTGCTTAAAGCCCTCCAGAGGCTTTCTTTATCCTTTAACAGTGAAATCCTAGCTGCCATCCACCACTATCCCCTATCCCATGCCACGTCAGCCCTACAGGCCCCTTTCTTGTTCCAGCTCACAACGAGGCTGAGCCCTTTTCTGCCTCAGGAACTCTGCCCTTCCGTTCACCTTGCCCAGACCGTTCTCCCCGATGCAGCCCTGGCACTGTTTTTCATTCCTGAGTTCAAACATCACCTCCTTCAAATGGTCTTCCCTGACTTTCCTCCTCCCCCAAAGTTGCTTCCACAAGGCCCAGTTTAATTTCTTTAATGCACTCGTCATAGTTTGTATATATTGTGTCTATTTACTTGCTTAGTCACCTATTGTCTTCTTCCCCCAGATCATGGGAGTTCTCTTAAGTCAGAGGCCTTTATGTTTTTGACTTGTTTATCATTTTATTTCAGCACTCAGCTCTGCATGACATGCAAAGGATGACAGCTCAATGAATGAATGAATCAATCAATCATCAGTGAATGAATAAACCAATCAATTCATGAGTGAGTGAATGTGGTCTTAAGCTTCTTGAGTTGGAGATGACAAGATCTTTATGGGGCCCCCTCTCCTCACCCCCCAGCTTCCAGAGATGATAAGAATGGTATGGGTGTCTTGTCTCAGAAGGGGAAGAGAGAGCCAGGAGAGGGTTGCAGAGAGGAGATGCAGGTTGCCATCGCCTCACCCCAAGCTGTGTAAAATCCCAGGGACTAACAGGGACCTGAAGTGCCAGAACCCCGGCCACACCATTAATTTATTTCAACACTTGAGAAAAAGTATGGATATGGCCTCAACAGGGTACTGCCCCGACTGTGTTCCAGAGATGTTGACAGGGAAGACACAACATTAAACAAGAAAGGGCTTCGTCTGGTGGTTTTTCATTATTGCTTTGTGGCTGCAATTCAGACCGTCTGTTTTAATCCACAGCAGGAAGAGTAGAGCTTGCAGAAACTGTTCTGTCCACCCAGTTCCAAAGGCCCCCTCCTTCCTCTTTCCTTACTTGGGGCCAGAGATGGGACAGAATGAGAGCCTCGGTCTAGATCCCACCTCTGCCACCAACACGCTGCCTGGGACAAGAATGTCTCTCACATACTGGTTAGGAGAACAAGCTTCTGAACCAGATGGGCAATGGTGAACCCAGTTCCACCGCTGATCAGCAGTCTGAACTGGGGCCCTCTGCCAAAATTATCTGAGCTTCAGTTTCCTACTTAAAATGAAGTGGATAATATACTCTATTCATAGACTCGTGAGGGTTGAACAACCTGTACAAAGTGCTGAGCACAATGCCTTGGCCAGAGTGAGCAACTAATAATGTCAGCAATCCTCTGTAGTGGCAGAAACACCCTTTTCTCAGCCTTAATATCTCACTTTAAAAAAGGAGAAAGGGGCCAGGTGTGGTGGCTCATGCCTGTAATCCCAGCACTTTGGGAGGCCAAGGCAGGCAGATCACAAGGTCAAGAGATCGAGACCATCCTGACCAACATGGTGAAACCCTGTATCTACTAAAAATACAAAAATTAGCTGGGCGTGGTGGTGCGTGCCTGTAGCCCCAGCTACTCAGGAAGCTGAGGCAGGAGAATCACTTGAACCTGGGAGGCAGAGGCTACAGTGAGCCAAGATCATGCCACTGCACTCCAGCCTGGGCAACAGAGCCAGACTCCGTCTCAGAAAAAAAAAAGAGTAAAGGGGCTGGGCATGGTGGCTTGTACCTATAATGCCAAGCTGAAGTGGAAAGATTGCTTGAGCTCAGGAGTTCAAGACCAGTCCGGGCAATATAGCAAAACCCTTCTCTACTAAAAATAAACAAAAGTGAGCTAGGTGTGGTACATGCTAGTCCCAGCTACTCAGGAGGCTAAGGTGGGAGGATGCCTTAAGCCAGGAAGGCACAGGTCATACTGAGTCAAGATCATGCCACTGCACTCCAGCCTGGGCAACACAGCAAGACCCTGTCTCAAAAAAACAAAACAAAACAAAAGACAAGTTGGAGCCACAGGTGTGTTTTCCAATGGTGAGATATGTAGAAGAAATTATTTAAGGTGATAGCGTGATCTCTACAAATCCCTTCCGGCTCTAAGATTCCACATGGAGATTGAGTTCATTGGTTTTATTCAGACGGGTCATCCCCTAAAATACAGGGAGATCTGATGTCGGATTTGGAGTGAATCAAACATATTATTGTTGAGGTGGGACCAAGCGGGGACATCCTATCCCCATCCAGTACCACCTTCTGGGAAACTGCGCACTAGTGGGTCCATGTGGGTGTTTCTTGGAAGCGCAACCCGGGAACTAGGAGGAGACGCTGGGGCTTTACGAGCCAGTGAACAGAGCTCCCGTTCCATGAAAAGAACAGAAAGAGTTCAGGCTTGGGGAAGGTGAGGTGCCCTTTCATGTGTGAGTTTTTCAAGAGAAGTCTTCCTTCAGGCGCATCTGTAAACCTTCTCTTGAACTCAAACAGGAGGTGAGTAGATGGTAAGTGAAGTTCCCATTTTGCATACTGAGAAAACACAGCAGAGAAGCTGTGAGCTAAAATGACTCTGAGACCACACCTTCAATTTCATACCTTGAATTTCTATTGCGTCGCTCTTCTGAGAAGCTTGGAACACTCACCCAAATTGTGAAATGACTTGGCCCTAACTTCACAGTCATACTGAGACCAGGATTAGAGCCTGAACATGTGACACCCCAGTCAACAGCACACGCATCAATCATACCGAGGTCCGACATTATGTAAATACCGGCGTATTTATTAGGTCGTGGTCTTGCTGTCGCCTCGTTCCTTTACCAAGTGGTAAATCAGTTACGTGACACCTGCCTGCCGCCAGAGTGTGGACTGACTGGGGCACATCAGTTGTTACCAATCACTAGAGTATTGCAAAGTGCTTCAGAAAGGGGACAGAGGGGAGGGAGGGTTATTCAAGGAGGAGGCTGCCTGCTGTGGCTTGGAGATCAGGCACGCCCTGATTTAACTATAAACCTAGCTATGTGACTTGGTGGGTGACACCATCACCAGTTTGAAATTCAGACTTCCTATCCATGGGCTAAGCAGCCAGGACTACAGTAAAGACGAAATGTGAGTTTCTATGCAAAGTGCCTATCCCAGTATCAGGCATATAATAGGTACATATACAATGATTCTCTTCTTAGGTAAAGCCTCGGCAGTCTGTGCTGGGGAGTCTGCCCTGAGGTCTTTTTTGACTATTGTAAAATTAGCTTTCTCAGCACCCTGTACATGTCTCTGTGTGGACGCTTATCCTACCATGCTGGGACTGTCAATGTAAACAGCTGACCACTCAGTAGGACAAGGGACCTCTTAGCAGCAGGCATGGTGTCTTTCTATGTCTGTATTTGCAATGTCTACTCTGGGCTGCTCAATACGGCAGCCACTAGACACATCGGCTACTTAAATTATTTAAATTACAGAAAATTAAACTAAAAATTCAGCCCCCTGGTCATACTAGTCACGTCTGAAGTGCTCAGTGGCTACATGGGGCCAACTTCCCAGACAAAATCTCTAGAAAGTCCTCCATTTCTTTGCACCATGTCCTGTTGGGTGGCACTGTCACATGAGAGGCACAGAGTCTATGTCACTGTCTTCCAAGTAGGAAGGAAGGGAGGGGAAAAAATACAGCTTCATCTGAACAATGGCATGATGTACCCAAGAAACCAAGAAACCATGATTCTGAAAAAATAATCATGGAAACTTTCCTGACCTAAACTTCATTCCCAGATTTCCTCATTTTTATCACATTTATCCTAAAATTTCATCCCAAATCTGAAAACACACACACTCTGTAAAAATGGGATTGGTTGAGTGATCATGGTTTGGCTGTGTCCCCACCCAAATCTCAACTCCAATTGTAATCCAAATTGTAATCACTACACGTTGGGGAGGGGCCTGGAAGGAAGTGATTGGATGATGGGGGTGGTTCCCACATGCTGTTCTTGCGATAGTGAGTTCTCAGGAGATCTGACTGTTTTATAAGTGGTGCTTCCCCCACCCCCTCCATCTCACCTGCCACCATGTCAGGTGCGCTGGCTTCCCTTCTGCCATGATCCTGTGTTCTGAGGTTTCACTGACCATGCGGAACTGTGAGTCAATTAAACCTCTTTTCTTTACAAATTTCCCAGTCTCAGGCAGTTCTTTATTACCAGTAAGAGACCAGACTAACACAGTGAGCTAAACATCCACCCTGACTCCAGATCTGTTCCTTCCATACAGATTAGCAGGGCACACAGTACCGGTATGAAACTGGCCATCGTATCAAGCTTTCCTAAACACTGTTTTCCAGGACCTATTTATGTATTATCATATTTAATTCTCATAATAACCACCGGAATCCCCATTTTACAGATGAGAAAACTGAGCAACAGGAGATAAGCGTTGACTCAGGTAACACAGTAAGCAAGTATCAGAGGCAGGACTCCAGGCAGGAAGGCCTCGCCTGAGATACCAAGGTCCCATCCCAACCACTGTGCCTACCGCCCAGTGAGAGCCAAGCCACTATAGCCTGTGCTGCTGCTGTTCACCCACAATCCTTAGACACAAAAGCAGTTTCTAGGGAAGGCCTGGAACACGTCCTCTGAGAGTGCAGAATCATTTCTTTCACCCAAGCTGTGCCTTCCTTCTCTCCCTTTTATTTCCCAGTACCTTTTAAGTTTGGAAGTGGGATTAAGGTTTTCTGAACTAGTCATGGTGTTAAACTCCTGTTGGTTTAGGACCATCTTTAGAACACACAGCTGCATCCTACAGAGAAAAATACATGAGGAAACTAACAAGGGCCCGTCATCACATGGTCACACGTAGAGAGTAGTGATGGCCAGTGATCGACCTTGTCTCTGAAGGACTCCAGCTCTTGCAGGGGCTCAGGATATACTATTTACCAATGTCCAATCAGCAAGGGTAAAAGGGAGCATCACATCCACTCATGGATTCGGTAGAAAGCACCTGATCAAATCACTAGGGTAATGAAGCTAATGATTATTATAATAATACCCTCGATTAATTGACACCTACCCCCTAAGTGAAGCATTGCTTCTACCATATTACTAAGTCCAATCTGTAAAAAAGGCATTTTCATCCTCACTGGAGCAGGGTGGAGTCGCAGGGAGAGGCAGGAGCTTAAACACCATGCCCTCCAAGGTTGTAGATGAGCTGAGCAGTTTCAAAGTCCATATTCTCCCTTGACACCCCACCCTCCCCCCTGGAGGGTGCTGTAGTGACTTCTCTGTTTCAACAAGAGATCAGGAATGAGTCTGGGTATCTCAGTTCCTGGAGCAGACAAGCCACAAAAGAACATCACTTTGGGGTAAAAGTCAGGCCCAGTTTTACTCATCGAAAAGCTACCCCAAAACTACATGGTGCAGGGTGGAGAGAGGATGACATATCGCGATTCTCAAAGGCCTTGGTGTCAACAGTCAAAACACTCACACATTTCAGACCCACAAGATATTTTGGTTTTGTGATATTATTGGCAAGGGCTGAATATAGTCCTGATAATTTCTCATTTCAATGAACAGGCAGAGGAGAGGAGAGGAGCCAGGGAGGCAAAAGGAACTGAGGTATTTCAGGAACCAGACATTTCTAAAAATACAGCCAAATTTGATGGAGTGAGGTGGTGACTGCGTCACCCTTCTCCCTAGCCTGAGATGGCTCCCGACCATCTGCCCAACTTACCTAACTGTCTAGTCCTCCCGCATCCCTTCTCCCCACACATACCATTTATCAGCCACAGGGGACGCCATGCTGTCCGTGAGTGCTACAGACAAGGGTGGTGTTCCATTTGTCTTAGTCTTCTGCAGTAAATATCTGCTCTGTGAGGGGACGGATTTGCTGAATGTGCATGTGATAGGAAGCACAGTGTCTCCTGGGAGTACCTCACAGTCCAGAACAACGCCACGTTCCAGGAATTGCCTTTTGTTATTATATGTGCACGTGTGTGTGTGTGTGTGTGTGTGTGCACGCTCGTGGTCATGTACAGGCATGTGTGCACACACACACTCACAATGGGTCTTTCAAGGAACTGCCCAAAGAACCAACATGACACACACCAACATGGACTCCAACCCCCTATCATCATTCAAAACTCATGTTTAATTAAAATCTCCAGACCTTCTTTCAGAAGGACCTGGAAGGGCTTCTTTCAAGGGACAGGAAAAAATTAAGTCGATGTGTGTGTGGACGCCAACATATCCATATGCATCTTGAAATATTTTGAAAGAATCTCATTTCAGCTACATGCTTCCAGAGTCTTATTTTCAAATTCCAGGAAGGGCCTGGGAAAACTGTGTTAAATTTCAGTTCTGGATCTCCCATAAAAGTATGTGAATGATGCCAGCAAAGGTGGAATACAATCATGGTTTTGCAGCCAAGCTCGCTGTTCAGAATTCACATGCAAAGGACTGCCTGATCCCAATTAGTTCAAACTTGTTTTTGCTTTTCTTTGTTTGTCGCCTCCTGCCCACCTTCCAGGGACTCCTCATTTTGGGTTATTTGTTCAGACTTCAACTCCAGACACACCACTGTGATTTCCTTTTTAATAAACACTATCCAGTGAGTGGTGGAAACCAATGAGAGCCACCTGCACTCTATTATAACTTCTCATTCCGCCCACGAGTGCGGAGCTGTGAATAAGTGAGAGCCCCACTAGTCTAAGAATAGAAACAGCATTTTCCCATCAACACAGCATCATTCAACTTCAGCTAACACGAGGGACAAAGTATCCTGTGGCCCCATTGTTTTAAATGTGGGAGGAAGGACCAGAGGAGAGCCAAATGTCTGCTGTCTACAGCCAATGACTTAGGCATGGTTGGGGCCGGGGGATGGTCCATTCCATGCTAGGAAACAGCAGAACATTCCCGAAATCTTAGGGATAGGGAGCGCTAACTAGTGACACTTCAGGAGCCAGAGTCAGAAGTTGTAGTGGAAGGAACATGGGGTGTGGAGTCAGAAAACACACACTCAGGCTCCATTTTATTAATAGAAAAGTATATGTTAAGTGTCCAACAAATATGTAGGCACTGTTCTAGATGCTTAGGATACTAACAAAATTGTCAAAGACCCCTGCCCTCATGACGCTTACAATCTAGCCACTCACCAGAGAGTGAGCAAGTTACCTAATTTCTTTCTTTCTTTCTTTTTGACAAGGTCTCTGTCTGATGCCTGGGCTGGAGTGCAGTGGCATAACGATAGCTCTCTGAAGCCTCAACCTCCAGGACCCAAGCAATCCTCCTGCTCCTCCCTACTGCACCCAGTTCATTTTTTGATTTTTATTTTTAGTAGAGACACAGTCATGTTATGTTGCCTAGGCTGGTTTCAAACCCCTGAGCTCAAGCAATCCTCCTGCCTAAGCCCTCCAAAGTACTGAGATTACAGGTGTGAGCCACCGTGCCTGGCCAAGTTACCTTATTTCTTTGGGTCTCTGTTCCCCTCCTGTGGAATGAGCTAAAACTATGCCTATGCCCCAGAGGCTTGGAGCCTGGTATGAGCCAGTAGTAGCCATGCTGGTAATAACAATCCCCACTTTTTTGTTTGTCTGTTTAACCTCTTCCAAAGTATTTGTTACCTACAAAGGGAAAGATAACCTCACCGTGGAGAACCCAGAAGACGTCACGTGAACCAAGTGATCAAGATTAACATTTTTAGCAAGAATTACATGTCCACTGGAATCGACCTCAATGTCCACCAATGACAGAATGAATTTAAAAAAAAAATGGTCTGTATACACAATGAAATACTATGCAGCCATAAGAAAGAATGTGATCATGTCTTTTGCAAGAACATGGATGGAGTTGGAAGCCATTATCTTTAGCAAACTGAATCAGGAAGAGAAAATCAAATACGGCATGTTCTTACTTATAAGTGGAAGCTAAGGCCGGGCGTGATGGCTCACGCCTGTCATCCACGCACTTTGGAGGCCAAGGTGGGTGGATCACCTGAGGTCGGGAGTTCAAGACAAGCCTGACCAACATGGTGAAAAAATAAAATAAAATAAATAAATAAGTAAGTGGAAGCTAAATAATGAGAACTCAGGGACACAAAGAAAGGAACAACAGACACCAGGGCCTGTCTGAGGGTGGAGGGTGAGAGGAAAGCAAGGATCAGAAAAATAACCATTGGGTACTAGGCTTAGTACCTGGGTGATGAAACAATCTGTTTAACAAACCCTTGTGACATGAGGTTTGCTATATAACAAACCTGCCCACGTACACCTGAACCCAAAATAAAAGTTAAAAAAAAAAAAAGGAATCACACATCCAATTAGCACCTCCAGTAAGAACACACATGTGCACTAATAATCCCTTGGTAAGATGCAATGAAAAGGAAAAATCATTTTTGTACTATTCTTTTTAAAAAATGATTTAATTTTGGTAAAAATATATACAACATAAAATTTGTCACTTTAAACTTTTTTGTGTGTTTGTTTGTTTGAAATGGAGTCTCACTCTTTCACCCAGGCTGGAGTGCAGTAGCATGATCTCAGCTCACTGCAACCTTCGCCTCCTGGGCTCAAGCGATTCTTCTGCCTCAGCCTCCCAAGTAGCTGGGATTACAGGCGCATGCTACCACGTCCGGCCAATTTTTCTATTTTCAGTAGAGACGGGTTTTACCATGTTGGCTAGGCTGGTCTTGAACTCCTGACCTCAAGTGATCCACCCACCTCAGCTTCCCAAAGTACTGGGATTACAGGCATGAGCCACAACGCCCAGCTCATTTTAAGCATTTTTAAGGATACAATTCTGTGGTATTAATAACACCTATGATGTTGGTCAGCTACCACTTCTATTTTCAAAACTGTTTCATCACCTCACTAATAACCACCTTTGAACATGTATTTAGGTTGGAAGTGCATGTTTTCAACCTCAGCGGAAGCCGGGGGTTGGATCACTGTGGCACCTTCCTAACTGGAACCCCTGTTTCAGTCTTCGCCACCTGTCCCCTGCCAGTCTACTCAACACAGCAGCCAGAGTGATCCTTTTAAAGGCTAAGTCAGTTCTGGTCAGTTCCCCATCTCTTAGCATGCATACTCTGGCCAAATGCTAACTCTCTTCCTTTCCTCTACACCCACTGTGTTGCAGCTGGCTTCCTTGCATGCTATGCTGGCTCTGACCTCAGGGCCTTTGCGCGTGCAGTTCCTTCTGCCTAGAATGATCTGCCTCCAGCAATCCCTTCCTTCTTGCCTCTGCTCCAAATGTCACCTTTTCCGAGAAGTCTTCCTTGTACAATCTCTATCAAACAGCACAACTAATACTTCCTATGCTCCTCACTGCTTATTTTCCCATAGCACTGATTAGCATCTGTGCCAAACGTCCACCTCAGCACCAAGCCCAGCTAGCATTGCTTTGCTTGGGACCAGGGAGGGTTTCCCCTTTGCGAGCGTGCGTCATGTTCAGCTTCGCCAGTAGAGGCCGCTGCAAGGACACTGGCGCAGTCGGGTTCTGGTGCAACGCTTTCGCAGGGGCATCTCCCTGTGGGCGGCTCACTCCGGACCCCGGAGTGGGGCAGTCTCCCTGCACTCCACCCCTGCGGGCTGATTTCAGAGACTCCATGGGAGGCACCTCCCATCCTTCCCTGGCACCCCAGAGAGGGGCTTCGCAGCAAGTCCCACCTACATGGGGGCTTCAGCGAGAACCTTTCTGCCATTCAATGGGTCATGGACCGGTCCAGATCCCAGTCTTGGTTCGAGGGGACACTAGATTTTGTTCCTTCCTTGGGTGCACTGCCCCAGCCCCCATGGCTGCTCCCAAATCTGTATTCCTGGATTCTTTCAAGTTTGCTTTTTTTTTTTTTTTTCTCGCTCTGTCACCCGGGCTGAAGTACGGCTCACTGCCACCTCCGCCTCCTGAGTTCAAGCGATTCTCCTGCCTCAGTCTCCCAAGTAGCTGAAACTACAGGCTACCACGCCTGGCTAAATTTTGTATTTTTAGTAGAGATGGGGTTTCACCAATGTTGGCCAAGTTGGTCTCAAACTCCTGACCTCAAGTGACTGGCCCGCCTTGGACTCCCAGAGTGCTGGGATTACGGGCATGAGCCACCATGCCCAGCCTACTCCTTTTTATTTATTTTACTTACTGTTTAAAGAGAGCGTCTCACCCTGTTACCCAGGCTGCGGTATGGAGGTGAGACCATAGCACACTGCAGCCTCAACCTCCTGGGCTCAATCTTCCTGCCTCAGCCTGCCAAGTAGCTGAGACCTCACAAGCTCCATGACTCTCACCCAGCTATTTTTCATTTTATTTTATTTTCTTGTAGAGACAGGGCCTCCCTATGTTGCCCAGGCTGATCTCGAACTCCTAGACTCAAGCAATCCTTCCACCGTGGGCTCCCAAAGTGCTGGGATTACTGACAGGCACGAGCCACTGCGCTCCGCCTGATCCTTCACCCTTTAGCAGCCGATACCCTGTTGTAGCTAACAATTCTTAATACTAAAGATTCCCTGTTAAAATAGTTGCTGTCTCCTAACTGGATCCTGACTGATGGACTAACAGATATGGTAGAACTAACTAACTAAATAAATAAATAAACCTGGGGGGTGGGTGGGAGGGGTTATATTTGTTAATTACTCATTTTATCTCCATCTGTCACACACTGCAAGCAAGGACTTTGCTTTGTTTACCACAATGTCCCCAGTGGCTACAACATATGCTTTGACATGTTACAAGCACTGGATAGGAAGGAAGGCGGGGAAGTGGGGGACCGAGGAAGAGACATTGTGAAAAAGAGAAAGGATGGAGAGAGGCAGAATGGATGGATGGATGGATGGATGGACGGACGGACAGAGGGAGACTCCCCCAAACTCCCAGGTAGCATTCCACAGGCTGTAACAGCACCTGGCATGTAGTAAGCACTCATGAAATAGTCATACATGAATCTCTTTGCAGCCTTTACATGATTTCCATTTAACCTTTCCACCCTTCCACCAATTATTTGGAATACAAAATACCTCACTATCAAATGCCAGAGCCTTAAAAAGACGGCCTTGTGGCCCCTGCGCCTCATGACTCTCTTGAAGAAAAATAACAACAAAATGAGCAGAGGCTGAAAAAGGAAAGCCTCTTTGAACCAAAACTTCTGGTGCTTGTTTTTAGTCTGATGATCAAAACAGAATGGAAACCAACCGCCTCACCTACACCGTGGCTCAGCGACAGTTTCCTGCTTACAAGCAACGGCCGTGGCGGTCCTGCTCTCCTTTCTCTTTGATTGGAAAGCCCTTCAGGGTCAGTACCTCATTTCTGGTGTGAATATTCACTTTCTCATTCTACAAAAAGACCTACCAGCAAGTTGTGAAATGAGCATTTCACAAAAGCATAAAGCACTCCTGACAATTAAAATGTTTGGCAATTAGAGTGACAAACTACACTCCAATCTACAGAGTTAATTTCACAACCTCTACAAATTATAAAGGAAAACTATTTAGAAATTAGGAAGCTTTAAAGGATTTTTTTTTTTTTTTTTTGAGATGAAGTCTCACTCTGTCGCCCAGGCTGGAGTGCAATGGCCTGCTCTTGGCTCACTGCAACCTTCGCCTCCCAAGTTCAAGTGATTCTCCTGTCTCGGCCTCCTGAGTAGCTGGGATTACAGGCATGCGCCACCACACCTGGCTAATTTTTGTATTTTTAGTAGGGACGGGGTTTCACCATGTTGGCCAGGCTGGTCTTGAACTCCTGACCTCAGATGATCTGCCCACCGTGGCCTCCCAAAGTGCTGCGATTTTAGGTGTGAGCCACTGCACACAGCCAAGATTTTTTTTTTTTTGACTCATCGATCACTTTTAGGCTTGCTTGAAATTTGACACTCTTTCAACTTTTTTCTACTGTGGCTTAGTTGCTTTGGAATCGTACTGGCCGTATTTCTTTGCTTTTAAATGACCACCCCACCCCCCACAAAAAAGGGACAAAATCTCAAAGTCAAGAATTAAAATTATCCAGTAAAACACATTACAAGAATATAATACAGCTACACAGGGTATGTAATACCAACCTCCCCAATGTAAATAACAAGTCTCTTTCAATTACTGTTTTCTTTTTACCTCAAATTCTAAACAGTACCAGAAGACATTAGCACAGTCAAAGCTTGTGGTGCTGGAAGATAATCATTAGCCAAAAGAAGGCAAAAACAGAACGAAAAAAGCCATCTGAGTATCATAAGTGGATGCTACTTTCTCCAAAGGAGACACACAAATGGCCAGTAGAAACGAGAAGGTATGCTTAACGTCTTCATTAGGGAAATGTGAATAAAAATTACAGGGAGAGAACACCTCACACCTACTCAGATGGCTATTTGTTTGTTTGCCTGTTTTTTTCAGACAGAGTTTCACTCTTTGTTCCCCAGACTGGAGAGCAGTGGCACAGTCTCGGCTCACTGCGACCTCCACCTCCTGGGTTCAAGCGATTCTCCTGTCTCTGCCTCCTGAGTAGCTGGGATTACAGGTGCCTGCCACCATTCCCAGCTCATTTTTTTTTTTTTTGTATTTTTAGTAAAGATGGGGTTTCACCATGCTGGCCAGGATGGTCTCGATCTCTGGACCTTGTGATCCACCCACCTCGACCTCCCAAAGTGCTGGGATTACAGGCATGAGCCACCGTACCCAGCCTCAGATGGCTTTTTTTTTTTTTAAGTAAAATAAGTATTGAGTAGAATCTGGAGAAACTGGAATCCTCGTGCACTGCTGGTGCGAATGTAAAATCATGCAGCTGCTGTTCAAGGTGGTTTGACAGTTTCTCAAAAGGTTAAGCATATAGCTACAAAATGACCCAGCAATTTCACTTCTATGTCTATATCCAAAAGAACCGAAGGCAGAGATGTGAACAGATATTTGTCAAATGTTCATAGGACTATTATTCACACACATGCGCACACACACACAGATACACCTCACCCAGAAATATTATTCAGCGGTAAGAAAGAAATTTTGTGCCAGGTGTGGTGGTGCAGTAATCTCAGCACTTTGGGAAGCCCAGGCGGGTGGATCACGGGAGCACAGGAGTTCAACAACAGCCTGGGCAACATGGCAAAACCCTGTCTCTACTAAAAATCCAAAACATATGCAGCAAAATACAAATAGCCAGGCATGGTGGCATACATCTCTGGCTACTTAGGAGGCTGAGCTGGGAGGATCGCTGAAGCCCAGGAAGTCAAGGCTACAGGGAGTCATTATTGTGCCACTGCATTCCAGCCTGGGTGACAGACAGAGACCCTGTCAAAAGCCAAGGAGGGGAGGGAAGGGGAGAGGGGAGAGGAAGACAGAAAGAAATTTTGATATATGCTACAATATGGATTGGCCTTGAAAACATTATGCTAAATAAAATAAGGCAGACACACACACAAAGACAACTATTGTGACTCCACTTACCTGAGGGACCTAAAATAGCCATTTCATAGACACAGAAAGTAAAATAGGGGTTACGGGGGACCACGAGCCTGGGGGAGGGAGAAACGGCAGTGATTTCTTAGTGGGTGTGATGAAAATGTTTTAGGTATAGGTAATGGTGATGGTGACACAACACTGTGAATAGACTCAGTGACTATGAATTTTACACTTACAAATTAAAATGATAAATACTAAGTTGTCTACATCTTGCCAAAATAAAAAAAGTAAAGGTCACAGAACCTGAGCATTGAACTCGACAGAAGAGCTTGATCAGTGCTTCCTCTGGACCTCTTCAGGCCCATTTTTCAAACAAGTCTAACAAACTTCATTAACTGAATTCCTTGTCTTAAAAAATTTGGAGACGGCTAACTCACAAGGCCTCTGTATATATATTTAAGAGACAAGGAGACAGATTCTCCCTCTGTCGCCCAGGCTGAAGTGCAGTGGCACAATCACAGCTCACTGCAGCCTCGACCTCCTGGGCTCAAGCAATCCTCCTGCCTGAGCCTCTCGAATAGCTGGGATGACACACACGAGACACCACACAGGGATAATTTTTTTAAAGAGATGGGGTCTTCCTGTGTTGCCCAGGCTAGTTTTGAACTCCTGGCCTCAAGCAGTGCCTCGACTTTGGCCTCCCAAAGTCCTGAGATTACAGGCAAGCTACCATGCCTGGCCTCCTCTGCAGTTTTAATAAGGTTAACGAAACCCAGGAGCGACGAAGAAGAGCAGGGCTTTCTGCCAGTGCTAGGTGATTCAAGTTTACCTGGTGGAATCCTTTTGTGAATAGCCCAGAAAAGGTCAAGGCATGTAGATTGTCTAATCTCCTGCCCCTGGCACATGAAATCTGATCCAGACGACACCCATCCCACAAACTACCAGGAGACAGTATGTGTGACCACACCTCTGACCATAAAGCGCTCATTTCCTATGCCACTCCTTTGGAAACGCTCATGGCATCCGTGTGCCTGAGCTCCGTGAACCTTTTCTGTGCAGACCTGGGTCTCTCCAGCTGGATTTCCTGGATCTCGTCATACTTTCAAGTCACTGGAACCCCTGACCACCCTCACACCTCACAACACTGGGCACGCAAGCCAGGTCAATTTCTACCTCCTCAATGCCTCTCCCACCCACGCTGTCCCTTCTGTTCCCTTTGGGTCCACCATCCCAGGGCAGGACAGAAATCGTGGGCTGACTTCTCTGACAGAGGTTGTGATTTTTGCCTGTTTTCTCTCCATGCCTGTCCCTCCTTTGCACAGCCACCAGAGTGAACACACTAAAGCTCACCTTTGCTGTAATCTAATTTTTTTTTTTTTGAGACTGAGTCTCACTCTGTTGCCTAAGCTGGAGTATAGTGGCGCAATTTCGGCTCACTGCAACCTCTGCCTCCTGGATGCAAGCAATTCTCCTGCCTCAGCCTCCTGAGTAGCTGGAATTCCAGGCACCCACCACCATGCCTAGCTAATTTTTGTATTTTTAGTAGAGATGGGTTTTCACCATGTTGGCCAGGCTGGTCTCAAACTCCTGACCTCAGCTGATCCAGCCGCCTCTGCCTCCCAAAGTTATGGGATTATAGGTATGAGCCCCACCACATCTGGTCCCAAATTTTCACAGAGACATTTCAGGCCCTCCGACCTGCTTCCTGAAATGAGAGCGCAGCACTCACCCTGGGGTTCAAAGCCCTTAACCAGAAGGTCTCATCATTGTTCCTAAGCCGATACTCTACTGGGCTCTTCTGGTTCCTGACACTTCCTGGCCTTTCTGCCTTTGCTTGTGCTGGATCCTCTGCCAGGGATGCCTTTGTTCCCACATGTCCCACCCCAAACCCTGCCTGGCACTGTGGTCTGCAGCATCCTTCAAGACCCATCACCCCACCACTCCCCAGCACAGCAGCCACCCATCCTCTCCAGGCACTTGTTTCTGAGATTCTGAGACTTCCCTTCCTCTATCCCGTTGGGTAGGGATTTGGGTTCTTGTCCTGTTCCTTCCTGCATCCCTTAACCATAGCTTAAGTTTTCTGAGAGCTCAAGGAATATTACAGGCAGATGTGTAAGCCCTAAAGGGACAATGCAGATAATTCAACACTTGCATTTTTAAACATTCTTTTAAAAAAGAACACTTGTTAGATCCAAAGTAAACTCAGTAAGCCTTTGCTGTGAGCAACAGCAAATGAGATCAGACCCAGGTAAGCTGTTGACCACATTCCAGACACTGTGCTACAAACTTTCCAGACATGACCTCATTGAATCCTCACAGCCTTAGGAAGTAGGTACTAGAATTGCACCCATTTTGCAGATGAGGAAACTGAGGCTTAGACAGCCACAAACAACTTGTCCAAGGTTATCACAGGCAACGCTGGAAAGCCAGGAATCAAAACTCAGCAGCATGGCTTCCAAATCCAGCCTGTGCACTGCACATGTGAGCAAAGCAGATGGAAGCCACAGGAGACATGTCAGCACAAGAGGCAGAATGAAGAGGACACAGTTTCTAGACAAACAGGTCACTGGTTTGGATGAAAACTTGATCTTACAAACCCATTCCCAGAAGAGGCATCTCCCTACAGTAATAATTTCCCTCTCAACAAGAGAACAGAATGCTTCCAAGTGGGCCTGGAGGAGGAGACCACCTGCGTCAAGCTCACAGGCAATTAGGACTCATCAGGTTCTGCAGTGCTGACCGGAAGGCAACGCTCGTGGACCGGGTGGCAACCCCCTCCCCACGGAGAAATTCTTTCTGGCAGGAAGACAGAGCTGTTTAACCGCATTTCAAAACAGGGTAGAGCAGGAAGACGGAAAACAATATGGCACCCCGTAAACTGCTGAGTACAGGAGAAGCACAGAGACTATGCGGCAAAGATGGTGACACGATTTTTATCCTGGAGCGCCAGCTGATCCTACTCAGATCAACACTTCTGGACCTCTCGGAGCAAATATTTCACATATCCTACCCAGCTGGTACCACTCCAAGCACGATCTGGGCAGAGGGCCAACATGTATCCCAGCCCACGATGGATGGGAGGCTACGAGAAAGTGGGACTTCTCAGCTCAAGGGTCATAAAGGAAACAGAAGAGGGTCTTGGGGTGCTGGGGTCTACACGATCACATACAGACTCCCCAAAAACTCTGCAGGGCAATTAGAAAGAGAAGAGCCAACTCCACTATGCTAACAATTATGCTTCAGCAAGGTTTTAAGTGAATATTGGAGAAATGAATGTGAAAAGTTTTAAGGGAATATTGGAGAAACGTGTGTGAAAAGAGGAATCAAATGGAATTGAGACAAAATGCATGAATGCCAAAGAACAACTTTGTGGAACAAGTATGTAACGGGTATCTAACATGTTCAGGGCACTGCGCTAGGCACTGGGCATACAATGGTGACCAGAACAGATTTTGCTTCAATGACAGCAACTCATTAGGAAAAAATGCCTTAGGAGTCAAAGAACCTGAGTTTTAGAGATGTGGAGGAGAGTTTCATACTCTATGTAAAAAGTTGCCTTTGTGTTTCTCTCTCCCAAAACTCTCTCTCCCTCAAAGAGTCAATGCCTCTTTGGACTATAAACTCCTTGAGGTCAGAAGATGTGATCAGGCCGCTGCCTGGTACATCACAGCCTTAGGAAGCAGGTGCTAGAATTGCACCCATTTTCCAGATGAGGAAAACAAGGCTTAGATAGCCACAAGCAACTTGTCCAAGGTTATCATAGGTAATGATGGAAAGCCAGGAGTCAAAACGTAGCATCATGGCTTCCAAACCCAGCCTGTGTACACAGGCTGTACAGAGCAGGTATTCCATGAGTACTGGGTGAACAGAAACAAGTAAATGCTAAAATAAACACGTGAGGGTCAAAGAGGAAATCACATGGGAAACTGGAACATATTTTGAATTAATGAGAATGAAAACACAACATACCGAAATTGGCAGGATGCAGGTAAAGCAGCACTTAGAAGGAAATGTATCACTTTGTAATAAACAGGAATCGTGTCGTATGCCAATTGCTTGAACAATGGTTTTCTGGCTCTTGACTGTGATGCTGTCAATACTTCAGCTTCTTACCTCCAGAGCCTAGAATAGTGCTTTGGCACAGAGTAGGTGCTCAGGAAATACCTGGTGTGTTGCAATAAGAATGTTCCAGGGTAAATCCCAGAGCTGTACTCAGTGACACCTCTGCACTTGGATAGCTACTGCTCATCTAGTCCCCACTGCCAGGAAAACCTTTCCCAGTCTTCTGTTGCTATTGCTGTTTGTTGTGTTCTGTTCTCAGCCTTTGGTAATCACTAATATTCATTGAGCTGGGTATTAACCACTGTGAGTCATTCACAGTATGGCTGCATTTAACATGAGTAACAAGTAGGTGCTATTATGATTCCCCATATTACAGATGTAGAAACTGAAGCCAGAGAGATTAAGTCACTTGCCCCATAACACACAGCTGGGATGTAGTAGAATTCAGACTTGAAACCAACAGTGCAAATTCAGAGCTGCTGTTCTCAGCCACAGTGGATTCCTGTCTCCAGCTTAGCTTAAGAATAAGCTCCAAGGCATTCTCCCTGGGCAGCACCCCTCCTCTGTGCCCCTGAGCGCCCTGTGCCCACTGTTAGTACTGTGTTACCTCGACTCATGGCAGCAGTGTGCTGCCCTGTGCTCTGAGTTTTGCATGACAGGGGCTGGGTCTTAGTGTCTTTGCAGCCTCACCACAGGCTGAGCACACAAAGAATGCTCACTTAAAATCTATTTAACTCAGTGGGAAGCGGGGGCAGTGAGCAGTTCCTCTTCTAAACTGCACAAGAGTCACCAAGAGACTTTGGTTAAAATTCGAGCTCAGCAGGCCTGGGGTCTGTCAGGCGTGAGATTCTGCATCTCCAGCAAGCTCCTAGCAGATGCAGAAGCTGCTGGTCCAGGGACCAGGCTTTGAGTAGCAAGCGGGGGGATGAAAGGACACAGTCTTAAGGCAGAGCTGATTGTAGCCTCTGGGCTGAGGAAGTTCCTGGGTCTGTGATTTTGGTCACATCAATTCACCACTTTTGGCCTTCATTTCCTAATCCATAAAATGGAAATGATTAGACATATCTCACAGGATTACTGGAAGCAGTTAAATCAGAGACCCTCAGTGGGTCAGCACAGAGTTCACACCAAACCAGAGTAACATTTTTTTCAATCTAAGAAATTTTCTTAATATTTACTTATTGATTCATCCTCGTTGTATAGTTTCTCAAACATTTCCTAGGGGGTCTTTTGTCTTATGTATATAATTGATCCCCTTAAACACACACACACACACACACACGAAGATAAAGCACGAACGAAGTCAGCACTAATGAACTATTTTTAAGTTAGTCTATGTTGGATCAGCTTTATCGCATGATTTATCTTCTAAATGTGTTGACAATTATCTTTCTCCTCACATCAAGGGATTAATACCTAAATCCAAAAAAGAATGTGGGATTTTGAAGATGACCTTGTAGGGCCACAAATGAGAGCTTCAAAAGCCAAGGAGGCAATCGAGTTTCTTGTCAGACTCAACCGGGTGGTCCAGATGTCACAAAGAACACAAGTGTGTCACACTTTCCCAACAAACCAGTCTCCTCTAGACCAGCAAGGGTACTGAGGTCAAGAACTGTGACCCCACCACAAACCACAGGGAAACTATCAGGGTAGCTGACTAGAGAAAAAAGCAACAGGCCAACCACAGATTTCAGCCAACACAAATTTCTCCCCAGTGACAATGGTGCATTTGCTGGTCTGGGAGCCGAGACGGCATCGAACAAGCAAACAAAACCAAATGAAAATGTAAATGCTAAAGCTTTCTCCCTGAAAACTCATTGCGTCTTTTAAAATTGGGGGTAAATGGGCCAAGAAAATCCAAACAGCTTAATAAAGACAAACACATCCAACTTCATGGAGGCTGCTCTTTCTGAACTGTTGTGGTTATGGTCTACTACCAACCCAGTCCAGGAAAGATGAACCCATTAACCATTTTTGGAAGAAAAAGGAAATGCAATAGTTGCCATAAGAACAAAACAAGAAACCACCCCACTCTGTCATCAGATGGTGATATGGTTTGGCTGTGTCCCCACCCAAATCACATCTTGAATTGTAGCTCCCGTAATTCCCACATGTTATAGGAGGGGCCTACTGGGAGATAACTGAATCATGGAGTAGGTCTTTCCTGTGCGCTATGCTCGTGATAGTGAATAAGTCTCATGAGATCTGATGGTTTCATAAAAGGGAGCTCCCTGCACAAGCTCTCTTCTCTTGTCTGCCGCCATGTAAGATGTGCCTTTCCCCTTCCATTATGATTGTGAGGCCTCCCTAGCCATGTCGAACTGTGAGTTTATTAAGCCTCTTTTGTAAACTGCACAGTCCTGGGTATGTCTTTAGCAGCAGCATGAAAACAGACTAATGCAGCCTGTAATGCTCTGCAAGCATGAGAGGTATCCTGCCTCAAAGAGTCTCAGGTCCCACCACAGACTTGTTCCCTGAAACTGGGAGCTTGTGAGAAGCCATCTCATGCTGACTCTAGGACTTGCCTGCGAGCTCCAGAGACAAGGGAGACAATGACAAGTACCTGTTCTTGGCGGGGAGACACAGACACAAAAGCCCCAGTGCACTGTGGGCATCCTCTCCTGACTGCGTGACTGGGAATAAGGATGAGTTTGAGGAGGGTGTTGGGCTGAATAATGTTCCTTGCCAAAGTTGTCTAAGCCCTAATCTCACCTATGAGTATATTAGCTTGCATAATAAAATCAACTACAAGTGTGAATAAGGATCTCCATATGGGGAATTATCCTGTGACTGAGTTTGGCTGTGTCCCCATCCAAATCTCACCTTGAACTGTAGCTCCTGTAATTCCCACATGTTGTGCGAGGGACCCTGGTGGGAGATAATTGAATCACAGGAGCAATTTATCACATACTGTTCTCGTGGTACTGAATAAGTCTCATGAGATCTGATGGCTTTATAAGGGGAAACTCCTTCACGTGGCTCTCACTCTCTTGTCTGCTGCCATGTGAGACTTGCCTTTTGCCTTCCACCATGATTGTGAGGCGTCCCCAACCATGTGGAACTGTGAGTCCATTAAATCTGCTTTTCTTTATAAATTACCCAATCGTGGGTATATCTTGATCAGCAGCGTGAAAACTGACGAATACATCCTGGGTTAGCCTGGTGGGATTCATGCCATTAAAAGGGTTACTGTAAGACGGAAGCAAGAGGGCCAGAGTCACAGGAAAAAGAAGTGACAGTGAAAGCAGAGATTGGAGTGCTATGGCCATGAGCTGAAAAACACTGGAAGATGTTTGGAATGGATTCTCCCCTAAAACCTGCGGAAGAAATCAGACCTGCCAACATTTTGATTTTCACACTGGAAAACTCACTCTGGAGCGAAACCTTCAGAACTGTAAGAGAACACATTTGTGCTGTCTTAAGCCTCTGCATTCGTGTTAAGTTGTTAGAGGAGTCGTAGGAACCTACTACAGGGAGCATACAGCCTCCCATTCAAATTCCAGCCCTGCTTCATCCAAATGGATGCTTGTAGGCACACAGCTTCCCATCCTGGGTTTCCATGTCTCATCCATAGAATGAGAATTCATTAGAAGGCTACTTGTAAGGATTCAATGAGAATGCGGGTTTGTGCCTGAGACATTCCCAGGCTCACCCACTGCTCCTTGATGACACTGTATGTCAAGAGGCTTGAAGGGCAAATAACACCAAAATCCTCACTGGCTTAGTTTAACACAACAGGCTCTACCTTCCACAGCAGTGAGAGAAGAAAGAACAGAGAGAGGGTAGAATAACAAAAGAAACAGAAGAGGATTTTCTGTGCTCTGCTTGGCTCTTTATGGCAGTCAGGGCACACTTAGGAATTCATTTCTCACCAAGCATGGCACCCTGTTATTTCCCTGCCATGCCCATCTTCAAGACATCTTGGCATTCATGTGAAATGGGTTCCCAGTTGATTAGCCTGTTCTAACACTTCCCCATGTAATCTTCCCTCAGTCACCACTGAGCATGACACATGACGCATTGAAAAAAATCGCACAGATCAGCCAGGAATCCCCAGCTGGCAACCATATACAATTTGTAACATCTTAAATCAAAAGTGGGAACATATTGACCCACAAAAATATAATGGCAAGTTCAAGGTTCCCGCAAGACATCAGGAACTTGGGATTAAACACACCTAAAATATGCCCTGGGTTTTGTCTGTGAAGGTTTTAATTTTTTTTCCCTTTCTTTTCATGCAAAAGAAAATGCTGGCTTGGGAAGAAGATTCTCTTCCAAATCTTGAACACAAAATCTTCAAACAGTTAGTGATACAAATGTGACAACTGAGATACACCCTTGTTATAGCAAATGCTAATGTCTTATATACATCATTGCCCTTGACCTTCTCACCAACCCAGTGAGTGTATATTTTTATCTTCATTTACCAATGGGCTCCGAGACGTCAATCAAGAATCACACAGGGAGAAAAGGAGATAGGATTGGAACCAAAGCCAGAGCTCTTAACCTCCATCCTGTAGAACAGGAAGGACAAGCTAAGGAGAAACCACCGACGGTTCATAGTTTCTGCCATGCAGAGGTAGTGCTTAGAATTGTATTGACAAGCACAGGATAGAGGCATTACAAAGGTAAACTCACTTGGGGAAAGCCTGCTTCCAATCTGAGGTAATAAACATGCCCAACCAATTTGGAGATGATTGAGGTGGCTCTTGGGCCCTGCATTAAATAATTTCAGTGAGATAGTTACTATTCCTTTTGTCTTGCCCAATTAATCTAACTGGAAAAGGTCTTGCTTTGGTTTTATACAAGTGGATGATCTTCCATTTGCCTGAAGAGAGCACAAACATTGGGCTTAGAGTATTCTCTGGTAATAACGGCTACTTGGAATTAATATAGTTCTATTTCCGTTGTATATAAGTCTATCTTCATCTATATTTGGCAAATCATATTGATCTTCCCTTTATGAAGGAAATATAATGTTTCCTTTTAAAACAAAGTTAATGAGTCTTTGAATTGATTTAAAGAAAGATTTCAACATTAATTACATCTTCAATATTTTAAATATTAATTCAATAATAACAGGGGCACATTCAGGGTGGGTTGAAAGACTGAAGTTTGGAAAAGAGCATCCTGACTCATCGGACAGAAGGTCAGTGTTGTGGAATCAATGCATCCCTCCAAACTCATGTTTTGAAACCCTTATCTCCAAGGCGATCGTATCAGGAGGTGGAGCCTGTGGGAGGCAATTAGGTCATGAGGGTGGAGCCTTCGTGAATGGGATTAGTGCCCTTGTAAGAAGAGGCTTAAGAGAGATAATCTCCCTCTTCCATCTAAGGACATAGCAGGAAGGTGGCTGTCTGTAAACCAGGAAGAGAGCCCTCACCAAGAACTTCCCTATGGACTGGCAGTCTGATCTCAGACTTCTAGCCTGTAGAATTGTGAAAAATAAGTATTTGCTATCTGAGCCACCCAGTCTATGGTACTTTTGTTACAGCAGCCCGAACTAAGACAGTCAGCCTCAACACAGGACTGACGGTCATGAGGTTACCTGTGCTTTCTTTTAGCAACACAGATGTCATCATACAAAAGGTTGCCAGGGCGGCTGCAGGGACTGTTATGCACACTGTCGTCATCCATTCTGCTAGCTAGCACCTTCTGTCTTCACAGCTACCTTCAGGCCTCACAGTAAGGGCAATTCAGAATCATCAAGGCTGTAGGATGCACTCTGTTTGGGAAGGCAGGGAAGTAGGTGGTATATTTCAGAAAGATGTATATAAATACATATCTTATAATAGCATCCTGACTGATTTTACAGAATATCAGTGTGGTGGAATCAATACGTCCCTCCAAACTCATATTTTGAAACACTAATCTCCAAGGTGATAGTAGCAGGAGGTGGAGCCTTTGGGAGGTGACTAAGTAATGAGGGTGGAGGCTTCATGAATGAGACTGGTGGCCTTGCTAGAAGAGGCTTAAGAAAGATGATCTCGGCAGGGCACAGTGGCTCACACCTGTAATCCCAACACTTTGGGACGCCGTAGGGGGAGGATCACAAGGTTAGGAGATAGAGACTATCCTGGCCAACAGGGTGAAACCCCGTCTCTACTAAAAATACAAAAATTAGCTGGGTATTGTAGCCCACACCTGTAGTCCCAGCTACCCGGAAGGCTGAGACAGGAGAATTGCTTGAACCTGGGAGGCGGAGGTTACAGTGAGCTGAGATTGCACCACTGCACTCCAGGCTGGCGATAGAGCAAGATTCCATCTCAAAAATAGAAAAAAGAAAGATGATCTCTCTCTCTGCCATATAAGGATATAGCAGGAAGATGGCTATGTATAAACCAGAAAGATGATTTATAGGAAAATATATTTATATAAACAAATAAAAATGTATTTATATATGTCTTTCAAAATACACCACCTGCTTTAATATGGCACTTTCAGAAGAATTAACCGGGTTAAATGGTTAAACTCCAACTATCTGTTAAATTTAGCAGTCTCAACAAGGTTATGCAGCCAGGTCCCAGATGGTATTTGTCAGGCAAACACATCACACCACAAACTGAGAAGGCAAGAGGTGTCGAAGCAACAGAGCGCAGCTCCCTCGAAGTGGTGGTTATGCTGCGATGCTCAGGTAGGTGCTAAGAAAATAACAATTAACTTGTTTCCTTACCTAGTGCTGAATAGTCCATCGTTTAGACTCTGAATGGGCAGCTAAAGATTAATTTTTCCAATTGTGCTAGTTATCCATTGTTGTGAAACAAATTATTCCAAAACCAAGTGAGCCGAAATAATAATAAATATTTATTATCCTGTACAACAACTTCTGTGGGTCAGAAACTTGGGATCAGCCTAGCTCGGTGATTCTGGATAAGGGTCTCAAATAAGTCAAGATTGCAGCGAAGGCTACAGACACCTGAAGGCTTAACTAGGGCTGCAGAATCAACTTCAAAAGTGGTTCACTCACATGGCTGTTGGCAGGAGACTCAGTTCTTCTGAATGAGGACACTTGAGTATCCTCCCAACATGGCAGCTGGCTTTTCCTAGAGTGAGTGATCCACACCAGTAAAGCAGAAGCCTCAGTATCTTTTATGGCCTAGCCTTGTAAGTTACATACTCTGGTGTTTGCAATATCCTGTCAATTACACAGGTCAGTAGTATTCAGTGTCAGAGGAAGGCTACAGCAAGACATGGCTACCAAGAATGGAGAATTAACCAGAGGCCACCTTCCCCAGCTTATATTTGATTCTTTGTCCACAACCTTAAAGCAGCTGCTTAATTGTAGTTTAATGGAAGAATGAATGAACAAACAGGGTGAAACTAAGAAGTGTAAAAATACTAAAATTTACCCAATCAGTACAAATGGTCAATAACCAATGAAAGTCTCATGGGAATATTAATAAAGCATTCTCAGAAACTAAAAATAATTCCTTCTCCCAACTTTTCTCTTGTGTTTTTCAGTCTGTTTTGGCTAAAGTCCATCTCCTCATGGTCTAAGGTAACCTATTGCTTAATGAATCTTTTTTTTTAGAATCCCAGACTGAGGGAGCTTCAGAGCTTTCTGAATAATGTTTAACAGTCCTTTGGAGTGGTGTACTTTTTCAACTGCCTTCAGTCTGGCTCCCAAAGCTGCTCATTTTATTGATTTTTTTGTTTGTTTGTTTCAAATCCACATTAGATAAACCCAGTTTTGAGAGTGAACAAAACTGTCTGCAAACATGACATCTACTTTTGCCACTTTAAGCAACAGGGCCAGCTGGAACAGGAGAAAAAGCGCATGTGTAAAAGATCAGTTTTAGCCAGAGGCAAGGCATACTAGAAATTCAAGTCTCCAGGATCCCTGTTCCTATTGTATGTACTCTCTCTTCCCCTTTCCGTCATTCTTCACTTTTTCAAATAAAAGGCTGAAAATGGGGTGAGTTCTGAGCCTTCTCATGCTTCAGAGTTCATACACAAGGCCTTCTCTCCAAGACACTTTGTCATACAGTTAAATGACCACCATTTATTCCAGGCCTCTGATCTGCCAGAAAACTGTTTGCTTGGCGTGTGTTCATCTCATCATTTAGTCCTGAAAAAAATCCCTATGAAGTTACAGTAATTATTGATACGATTGGTACACAGAAGAGGAGAAAAACCTGGGGTGGTTACTTGTATACCCAAAGCTATTAAATGGTGAAAGTGGGACAGGAAACAGGTATGTTTGGATAAGTATCGCCCGTGTCCCTTTTCAGGAATAATATTCAGCATATTTAATAGCTGGCACTGAGCAATCTGAATGGGTATTGGTCACATGTCCCTGGTGCAGGGTCCTGAGGCTTCCTCTCCCCAACCAAGGCAGGTAGTATTCCTCCAGGTGATGAATCACTCATGAATCCCAGTGCGTGTGGAGCACTTGAGAGGTTCTGGCCAGGGCTATTTACTGAACGATGTAGAATTATTTGATGTTATAACACCAGGATACAGGCACTCTGGTGGATATTGACTGAAGAACATCTTTGCTCTTTCCCCATCATCATGCAACCTTAAATTAATCAGTATCTCAAGACTCTACCACCCCAACATATAAGATCATAGTCCAAGGCAACAGCCACAAGGCCTGCTTTACCCAGACCCGGAGCCCTGGGCCACCCACTGCATTCTGTATTGTCTTCTCCAAATGTGTAAGATGTTCTCCAATTCCTGGAATTAAATCCTTCAAGGAGGGGGTCTCTTTTTCTGGTGTATTCTTTTTTTCTTTTTGGTAAAACCTTTTTTTTTCCTTTTCTTTTACTTTCAGTTCTGGGATACATGTGCAGAACTTGCAGGTTTGTTACATAGGTATGCGTGTGCCATGGTGGTTTGCTGCATCTATCAATCTGTCATCTAGGTTTTAAGCCCCACATGCATTAGCTATTTGTCCTAATGCTCTCCCTCCCCTTGCCTCCCACCCACCGACAGGCCCCAGTGTGTGATGTTCTCCTCCCTGTGTCCATGTGTTCTTGTTGTTCAACTCCTGTGTATTCTTTAATAGTATAAATGGTTGGCTGTTGGTTGACAGCATTACCTTCCCTGGGCACGGCAGGGCCACCCCTGCAGACAGTGGACACTGCAGGACACAGCACAGAGTGTGAGTGAGTTATCACCCATCGGCTGAGTCACTACAGCTCCCAGGCTCAACTGCTCAGATCTAAAAGGAGAGGCCTCAGAGGTCATCTCATCCACAATAGTCAAACTCAGCAACTCTGGTGATGAAGGAGATATCTTTTTTTCATATTTCAAGCAAACCAAAAAAAAGCACTGCATAACCAAAGCAGTGCATTTATTTGTGTCAAGGCTGGACTTGTTCATTAAAATCCCCAGTTTCCATGCTTTTTTATATAATTAAAACATCCAAAGGCTGCAACTCGTTGTTATATGAGAAAAGGAATTTTTCTTTAATAAAAACCATTTGTTTGGAGGGAAAAAAACAACTGTAAAAGCAGGAAATCCAGGAAGGCAAGGAAAATAAAGTGGTAGGTGCTAAGAGAACACTGGCTTTCAAATCCAATGCCAACTTCTTCAAAACCCTGGTCTAGAAATTCATAATGACCTAGTCATTCATTCATTCACCAGTTCAATAATAAGACACAGGGACTTACTAACTTGCACATTGACCTGAGGCTGTTTGAAATCAGCCTGAATGCCTTCTTCCCGAAAACTCATTGAGCACCCATCAGTTGCCTTTATAGAAGAAGGAAGCAAGAACGTCAGGAAGAGAAGTGACACTTCCAGCAGCCCATCCCCAGTGAGTGAAGACAGAGAAGATGGCATCTCCAGAGACCAAGTTCTCTAGAGAAGGAGCTGCCACGGAGCAAAAGTGCAATGCCTGACTGAATCCATTTATAATCACAACCTCATAATACTTAGCAATGCCCTATGGGATAAGCTTAAAGAAAGTTATGAGAGTAATTACAAGAGTTCACATTAATGATAATTTAATAATCATCCTCTTTGGCACACCTCTCTTCTTGAGATGGATAAATTGGTCTGTGTTAGACAGAATTCCCCTTTTTCTGCCACTTAAAAGCCACACGACCTTGGAATAGTCTCTTCAATTCTAGGCTTAAGTTTTATCTTTTATTTATTTATTTATTTATTTTTGAGATAGGGTCTTGCTCTGTCACCCAGGATTGAGTGCAGTGGTGTGATCTTGACTCACGGCAGCCTTGACCTCCCAGACTCAAGCAATCCTTCCATCTCGGCCTCCTGAGTAGCTGGGACTACATGCATACACCACAATGCCGAGCTAATTTTTGTTTATGTTTTGTAGAGATGGGCTTTCACAACAATAGCCAGGCCGGTCTCAAACTCCGGGGCTCAAGCAATCCACCTGCCTTGGTCTCCCAAGGTAATGGGATTACAGGCATGAGCTACTGCACCCGGCCAATTTTTATTTAAGAAGGATATAATGCAGTAAAACTCTGCAATAATACTTGCTGTGATAAAGAAAACTGAGAAGTTATCTTGAGACACAGGGGTGACTGGTCCTTCCAACCCTAATTCTCTTTTTGCTCACTGTCATTGTATCTGGACAATGAAATGAGAGCTGCCTAACTAGAACATTCTTGAAATCATCACCTCCATCCTGGAAGAATCAGCCAGACAAAGGGCCCAGAGTTATCCCCATTGATACTTAAGCTGGAGTGTGCAATTGCTGCTGCTGGCACCAGGCCACGCTGGGACCAGGACAGATTTGCATGAGGAAGCCTAACCCTTGGGATTCCTGGCCAGCTAGGTAGAGTGGCTTGCCGGATCATTTAAGTAATTATCTGATTAAATTTATTGGACACCACTTATTTCATAAAGTTGTGGTGAAGATTAAAGAAGATAGTGCATATAAAGTCTTGAGCACATAGCAGGGTTCCATAAATACTAAACCACTATCATGGGAAAACCGAAGACAAATGTTTACCTCATAGAATTTTATCAAGATTTGAAAGTGAGTTTAAAAATCTGTGGAACATGTTAGCTAAATCATATTAAAACAATATTCTTGGCTGGGTGTGGTGACTCATGCTTGTAATCTCAGCACTTTGGGAAGCCGAGGCAGGGAGATCACCTGAGGCCAGGAGTTCGAGACTAGACTGGCCAACAGGGAAAAACTGTTTCCTACTAAGAATAAAAAAAATTAGCCGGGCATAGTGGCATGTGCTCGTAATCCCAGCTACTCAGGAGGCTGAGGCAGGAGAATTGCTCGAACCCGGGAGGCAGAGGCTGCAGTGAGCTGAGACTGCACTCTGTACTCCAGCCTGGGCGACAGAGTGAGACGCTATCTACAACAACAAAAAAAAAAAAAAAAAAGAAAAAGAAAGAAAGAGTAAAATGTTTTAAAGAAAAATGCTAATTATCTTTAGAAATATCATGGCAGTCCACTTCCCTGTGGAGGGACCAGAGCAAGTCACAATTGGTTATTCATTTTCATTTGGGTAACCACTCTGCCTACAGTTTACTCTAAATTGTGAATTAATTTCTTTCTGACCTTCCCTCCCTCCTTCCTTTCTTTTTCTTTCTAGAATTTCCATTCTTTCTTTCTCTTTCTCTTTCCTTCTTCCTTCCTTCTTTCCTTCTTACATCAAAACATGTCTAAATGCTGGTAAGGAACTGGACCTATATATTTTTTAACTCTGCAAAAATGGCTTTCTTAACTTACTGTTTAATATCAAACTCTGTTTTTGTATTTATATAAATATAAGGCATGTATGACTGACAGAATAATGTTTTAATATTTTGATTAAATTATGTTAAATTATTTTATTGCCTTGTCTTTTTATAATGAGTTTTCTGTCTTACATGTATATTTATATACAAACATATGCATATAAACATATATAAAATATAATAAATTTTTAGATTTATGTTCCAGGACAGACATGTGTTAGTATACACCTATGGTGCTTTTTTTGGTTGAAAACTCTTTGCTTTTGACTCCCAGGAAACGCAACTAAATTTAATGCTAGATGTCAGAAATAATTCATAAAGGTTCCCAGTTTATTTATCTCATATTTTATTCTAATTAATTTCAGCTATGTTGTTCAAAACATAAAATAAATATGTCTTTTATATGTACTGTCCTATTCCATTCTGAGTCCAATTCATTTTGGAACTAGGTCTGGTTACAACTGTTTCAAACAGCACTCCTCTTTTCTCTGCAACCTTGTTCCTGTGAAAACCAAACTGGAGATTTCTCAAAGATCTAAAAACAGAATTAACATTTGACCTTGCAGTCTTATTAGTGGATATACATTCAAAGGAAAACAAATTGTTCTACCAAAAAGACACCTGACCTTACACGTTCTTCGCAGCAGTATCCACAACAGCAAAGACGTGGAATGAACCTAAGTGCCCATCGACGGTGGACTTGTTAAAGGAAATGTGGTACATATGCACCAGGAAATACTACACAGCCATAAACAAGAAGAAAATAATGTTCTCTGCAGCAACATGGATACAGCCTCAGGCCATTATCCTAAGGGAATACATGCAGAAACAGAAAACCAAATATCACATGTTTTCACTTGCAAGCAGGAGCTCAACATCGGGTAAACATGGGCATGAAGATGGGAACAATAGACTCTGGGGGCTTCAAAGAGGGGGAAGAAAGAGGGAGGGAGGGAGGGAGGGAGGGAGGGAGGGAGGGAGAAAAGCACTGGGTACTATGTTTACTATTTGGTGATGAGTTCAGCTGAAGCCCAGATTTCAGCATCTTGCAAGATATATTCATGTAACAAACCTACACATATACCCTCCGAAACTAAAATAAAAAATAAAATAAGGCCAGGCACTGTAGTTCACGCCTGTAATCCCCACACTTTGGGATTACACTTTTGGGAGGCTGAGGGAAGCAGATCATCTGAAGTCAGTTCAAGACCATCCAGGTCAACATGGTGAAACGTCATCTCTACTAAATATACAAAAATTAGCCAGGCATGGTGGTGGGCACCTGTAATTCCAACTACTCAAGAGGCTGAGGTGGGAGAATTGCTTGAAACTGGAGGCGGAGGTTGCAGTGAGCCAAGATCATGCCACTACACTCCAGTCAAGATGACAGAGCAAGACTCTGTCTCAAAATAAAATAAAATAAATTCCAGTTTACTTACGTACGAAAAAAACGAAACAGCCCTGTTCTTTCTTTACTTTTGCTAACCCAACTCGTACTTCCTGATCCTAACGGGAATCTTTTCAGGTTCACACCTAGGAGTCCTGGTCCCATTTCTTACAGACTGTAGGAGCAGAAGAACAGCTAGGAAATTCTGTCCCTCTCATTTCTGTCCTGCAGAAGAACTGAGCTCTGAACAGGAGTTAAATGGAGATCAGCGACCAGCTGACCTGGGCTGGGGGTTTTTCTTCCTCTTTCAGAACAAGGCAGCAGCTGAACTCTACAAACACCTGTACTTTCACAGAGGTATTGCTCACTTGTTTCATTTCTCTTCTTCCTCCTTCTTTGTTTTTAAGATGTGAAAAAGACTTTCAGAAATGCCTTCCATATGCTGTCTTATTTTTTTTCTCCTATTTTTCCCTGATAGAGTCTATTTACCACGGAACGACGACACAGGATGGTTGTGGGGAGCTCACAGTCACTCTGCCAAAAAGCATCTGACTTGTAAACAGTGCAAGATGTTGAAAAGTCTCCTTTCTGGCCTGCTGTCTATTTTGAGGACCCTCAAAGTGAAGAAAGTCAAACTTGGTGTTAAATAACCACCCAGGATGTGGTTGTCAGCTTGAGGTGTTAAGAGGAACAGTTTATAAAAAGCCTGGTTAAATATAGGAAGTACAGTTGCATTTCAGGTAACTCGAGATTTGAACATCCAATATGGCTTTAACGGAGGCAATCTATTTGGCTCATTTTCACAGATATATAATATATGACATCTATTTTAAGGTCTCTAATTTTTCCTCCTTAACTAGACCAGAAAACACTTCCTCCAGCCTAACTCATGCTCCATCGTCATCCAAATGTATATCCTCCACCTTTATTTTCCCCACTAAAATAAACACATCCTTCAACCTGTGTACAGACCCCTCATGTCAAACAACCACACTAACAACAACAAAACATGACATGCTTCATGATGATTTAATATTGTGTCACCAGAACCCAAACCCTGAGTTTGAGTAGTTTGGGTCTCTTTCTCTCTTTTAAACGATTATTATTAAAATGGTAATTTTAATGCAAAAGGCTATATTGAATTTTTAAACATTGCACTGCCTTGAATTTCAGCTTTCTTAAAAGTCCACTTCTTTCCCCTTTCCTCTCTGGAGGGCAGAGGATTGAAATTCTCTCGCACTCTGTTTCCTCATTTGTAAGATACGCGTTCTACCTTTAGCTGGAGGTGGCTAAACGGTAGCCTGCATGTGATGTTTATGGCACACAGGTCAACCCAAGGAAGCACATGTTGCATCTGCATCCCCATGCAGGCAGCCCCTGGTCGCAGAGGGGTATGTATGCCACCATAGCCACAGTCCACCCACCCCCAAGGACTAACACACATCCAGGCCCATGTGATCAGCAATTGATAATTTTAGAATATACTTGGCTAATTTCCCTAATCCCACTGCTACAAATAAACTTTGCAGTCGTTGGTTTTGTTTGGTTCAAATTTCATCACGGCCTTAGGGGCATAAAGATGAATTATTTGATTGCAAGGAGAAATAAGAGACCATGTGTCAGGCTGCTTTGCAAATCAATTCACCTCCCCTCACCCAAGATGCTCCTTCCTACTTAAGATATACGGCTTTACAAGGATTTGGGCAGCATCTGTGTTTGCCGTGTCAGAGGGCAAGACGCATGCAGATGTAATATCACCGAGCAGTGTAATTTGAGTGTGCATGAAAAATAACTGCAGAGGGAACGAGGGAACCCTTTGCCACCGGGCCTGACAGCACCTCAAATAAGCACTTTACCTAATCTCCCTTGTTGATTCCTATCTGCGCCCAGTGACTTCATACAGCTGCCACCTGCTAACCAGTAAGGGCATGCTGATCGCGGACGTACTGTAATCAGAGCTGAGGTCTCCCATGGTAAAGCAGGCTTGCTGCCAAGATGGGGCAAGACCCTGATGAGAATGGCAGAATGGAGCCGAAAGGTGAACTTCACAGCCAGCATGGCTGAGTTAAGCTTCTATTTTATTTAACTCTGTATCCCCGGGGCTTGGCATGAAGAAATGCCCAGTAAATGCTGCAGATAGAAATGACTGAAAGACTTTCCAGAAAGAGACAACTACTTCCACCACTGGGCAACAGTAATTATTTGCATATAGTCTTCTGAGCTACTTTATATTAGGTTAAAATAAATGTTTGTGATGAGCTATTTGTGGTAGACAAGGTTCATTCATTCATTCATCAAATATGTATTCAGTGGACACTCTGCTTTAGCTTTGGTACCTGGTCACCTTTGTAGCTCAGGAATTCAGCATTTACACGGGGTGTACTGGATAAATGCTAGATACAGGAGTGCAGGATCAGGTGTGGGAGAGAAACAGCAGAGTCTGTGACAAAATTAACAGGCCCGGGACACTTCTGCAAATCTCAAGTGCTCTGGCTAAGCTCAATACTCTTCGGCACAGATGCACTTGGAGTTTCTTAGGCAACTATGCAACAGGACCACTATGAAGCACTGTTATTTCGGCTGCAGGATACTGAGTCTCAGAAAAACTCAGGAGTTCAAGAGCAAGCCCCTCCTCTGACAAGTAGAAAAACTGAGGCAGAGTGAAGGACTTTATCCTTGATCAAGGAGCAGCTTGGAGACAGACCTAGGACTAAACTCTGGAATACTGAGCAATCAGTGCTCTGCCAGGGTACAGCATCTTTCTTCCCTGTAGGCTGGACAAGCTCATGGGCTTACACTCTAGGGAAAAAGAGGCAGACAGTAACCAAGGAAACAAGTGCATACATATTTAGAGAGTGGTAAGTGCTCAAAAGAAAAGAAACAGGGCCGGGCGCAGTGGCTCACGTCTGTAATCCCAGCACTTTGGGAGGTCGAGGCGGGTGGATCAAGAGGTCAAGAGATCAAGACCATCCTGGTCAACATGGTGAAACCGTGTCTCTACCAAAAACACAAAAATTAGCTGGGTATGGTGGCATAAGCCTGTAGTCCCAGCTACTGTGGAGGCTGAGGCAGGAGAATTGCTTGAATCCAGGAGGAGGAGGTTGCGGTGAGCCGAGATCGTGCCATTGCACTCCAGCCTGGGTAACAAGAGCGAAAATCCATCTCAAAAAAAAAAAAAAAAAAGAAAAGAAACAGAGTGGGTGGGGAGAGGCAGAGTATGAATCCAACTCCACCACTTGCTAGCTGGGTAACTTAACTTGCCAAGGATCTCTAAGCCTCAGTTTCCTCATCTGAACAGTAGAAAGGCTAATTGTAATGCCCGCCTCTTAGGGTTGTTGGGAGTTGCTAAGAACACTGGCAAGTAATAAGCACTGCATAAACGGCGGTTATTTTTACTTTATTATTGTTAGTTGGGTAGGGTGGTCAAGGTAGGCCTCTGAGAAAGTGCTATTTAAACTGTGTCAGAAGGAGAAGAAATTAGCCACCTGTGGTGGCAGACACCTGAAGTCCCAGCTACTCAGAAGGCTGAAGCAGAATGGCTTGAATCTCAGAGGCAGAGGTTGCAATAGGCCAAGACTGTGCCATTGTACTCCAGCCTTGCTGACAAGATCGAAACTTCATCTCAAAATATTAAAATTAAAGAAAAAAGAAGGATAAGAAAGTGCCAGGCACCATTCTTACCAGGCAAAAGAAACAACATGTGCAAAGGCTCTGAGGCAGGAAAAGAAAAAAGACTAGAGTAGTTGGAGGACATTGAGAAGACACTGGCCAAAGTTGTAGGAAGTAAACTCTGGGAGGCAGGCAGGAGGTTCAGGTCTTCAGAACATGTAGAGCCTGGAAAAGAGTGTGGACTTTTACTCTAAATGGAATAGGAAGCCACTTGGGTTGGCAGGGTGGTGAGGGGGAATGTATTCATCAGCTACTGCCATAATACTGCTGCATAACAAAGGACCTCAAAACTTCTATCCTTCACAAGATCAAATACTTATTTTCCTTACTCACTAGTCTATGGATTGGTTGAGGCTGGTCTGATATTGATTGGGTTTGCTGAACAATTCTCCAAGCTGTAAGTCAGATTCAGGTCTGTTTCATGTATCTCATTCTGGAGAACAAGCTGAAGAATAGGCCATGGCCATGGGTGAAACACAAGAGGACAAACCCAATCGTGCAAGCACATCTGAAGACTCTGCACATATGTTGACTAATATCCTATGAGCAAAAAAAAAAAAAAAAAATACATGACCAAGAGCCAAAAATCCAGGAGCAATAAGTTCATTCCACCTCTCATGAGGTCATGGCAAGGGTGCTGCTATCTAGTATACTACAGCGGACTTTGGTAGGGCTAAAGTCCTCGGGTGTAGTGGCACAATCATGGCTCACTGCAGCCTTAAACTTCTGGGCTCAGGTGATCCTCCTTCCTGAGCCTCCCAAGTAACTGAGACTACAGGCATGCACCATTATGCCTAATTAATTTTTAAATTTTTTGTACAGTCAATGTGTTGCTATATTGCCAAGGCTGGTCTTGAACTCCTGGCCTCAAATAATCCTCCTATCTTGGTCTCCCAATGCACTGGGATTATAGGTATGAGTCACTATGACCAGCCCAGCTGTACTTTAGACCCATCTTAGGTCAGCTTTATGCTGATTCTGCTTTGACAAGTACCCGAATCACCCATGGGTCATCATATCAAAAAGATGCCCTTGGACAAATCACATGCTGGTTTGCACCATCTTAACTTTGGCTTTCCTGAGGATTCTGGCTTTCTCAGAGTACACCTCCTCTACCTCCCCTTGTGGATGGAGACAGATTGCGAGCTTTCCCAGTAGCCTTCTGAGACTTGGTACAAGGTTCTGGTTCATAGCAGCTCGAGTCAAGGCTGGAAGGAACAGCGGGAGTGTTTTCCTTGGCAGGTTTCTGGCGTGCACGTGTTCCTGGTATTAAAATACAATGTGCTTTTTCCAAACTAGATGATCTACACCACCCGTTATATTTTATCTGTAAACTAGCCCCCTACCCACCCACCTTCAACTCTGGTCTTGAAACTATGTGAGCAGGAAAAAAATAAAGAGGAGGAAGAGGGAGGGGGAGAAGGAGGAGGAAAAGAAGAAGAAATCCATGAGGGGGTGTGGCAGTGAGGGGGTGGATGTCTATGAAAATTTATGTGCTGAAAAACAGCTGTAAAATGTTTAATGTTTCAATGAACGTTTTATGTTTACAATAAAAAATCCTCCAGCCAAGAAGGGCTTTAAAATGTTACATTTCCAAACAGATCCAAAGAAAAGAGGCAAAAAAAAAAAAAAAAAAAGAAAGATTCCCACAAACCCTTCTCTATGGAGTGACACTGAAATGCTAACCATTAAAATAGGGTCCTTCCACATTGTGCACTGACCTAGGTCAATGGTGAGGGAGAAGGGAATAATGGCCATGACACAGGAAGAGGCCTGCAACAAGAATGAAAAATATGCTCATTTTTTTCAGAGCTAAGTACCCATGGCAGAAAGCCTTGAAAACTTAGGCTTTTGAAGGGAGAGGTGGAGGGAGGTGGGGAAGACGCCCAGCTCAGCCAAAAGCTGGCTAAAAGATTTGACTGCAATCAATCAGTCCACCAACAGGAAGAACTAATCAAGTGGCTTAATATTGAGTTCTTCCAGGAAAGATCCTGGCTGAAGGCACTCTGGCTTTGACAGAGGGAAGCACGTTCAAATTCAAACTCCATTCTAAACTGGTTCTGGCTCCTATAGTCACTTTTTTAACCCCTTGGGATCTTCATTTTTTTCGTCAATAAAATGCAAGAGGCAGGCATCACTGGCTCACTCTGAATAAATGGTATGTTCTGGGGAGCAGGGCCTGGGGAAGCCACGAGTCTGGATGAAGTCAGATTAGGGAAGCCTGAATCAGGTAGGCAAATTAAGACTTGACGTAGCAGGAAACAGAGACCGTTGAAGCCTTGAGGAAAATTAGAGTTTTGCTCTTCTTTCCTTAAGTGATGAGTTTAGTGAAGTTCGCCATGTGGGTTTTCAGGCCAAGAAGTCAGTATCACTTTTTATCTCCTTTGTAATTAATATTTTCTGTATTGTTTTCAGGTAGTAGAAATGCAATGTGGGCCAGTAATAGAAATACACAGTGGCTCATGCCTTTAATCCCAGGACTTTGGGAGGCCAAGGCGGGTGGATCACTTAAGGTTAGGAGTTCGAGACCAGCCTGGGCAACATGGTGACACACCGTCTCAACTAAAAATACAAAAATTAGCCTGGCATGGTGGCAGGTGCCTGTAATCTCAGCTACTCTGGAAGCCGAGGCAGGAGAATTGCTTTAAAGGGGGAATGCAGACGTTGCAGTGAGCCAAGATCATGCCACTGCACTCCAGCCTGAGCAACAGAGTGAGACTCCGTCTTAAAAAAAAAAATGCAGTGTAGACTATGGGCCCTTTCTAATCTGGCCCCTTCTGGCCTTTTCTACATATAATGCTCATGCAGTTATTCTAAATAAGCAAACAAATACAAATCAAATGCCATGTGTACTCTCTGAGACACGCCTTGTAGTTTTCAGCCTATATGTTTTTAAAGTCCTGTGCCTTCAGCTTACTATATCCGTCCTTAAGCCCTGTCTTTTCAAACTCTTACTAAGTCCTCAAAACTTAGTTCATTACCACCTTCATGTAGATTCTGATCTGTGTTGAACGCCCCTCTACAGTGCTCTGACAGCACACGCTGCTGTGGTGTACCCCAAACTCTTCATACCACATTCTAGACATTCCTTATGTTACCAGCGGAGGGTGTCCAGGTTCTTGGCATTTCGAATAAAGAATTGGACAAAACGCACAAACAAAGCAAAAGAATGAAGTAACAAAAGCAGAGATTTACCAAAAATGACAATATATCCACATGGCAAGAGCGGCCTGAGCACAGAGGCTCAAGAGCCTGTTTACAGAGTTTTCTGAGGTTTAAATACCCTCTAGAGGTTTCCCACTGGCCACCTGGTGTGCACCTCATGCAGATGAAGTAGTGGCCTGCAATCAGTCGCATTGGTTGTGGAAAGGAGCCAATCACAGCCTGAAGCGAAGTTACAAAGTTACACTTGTATGCAAATGTCTGATTGGCTGTGGAAAGCAACCAATCAGAGGCTGAAGCGAAGTTACAAAGCTACACTCCTATACAAATGTCTAACTGGTTGTGAAAAGCAACCAATCAAGGGTACTTTCAATTTTCCATCTGCCACACAGGAAAGTGGGGAGGAGTTGCAGAGGAAGGAACCTCTGGGTCCTTTTGTTACTTAGATGTGGAAAGTTGGGGTTTTCCTTTTGATTTAGTTCTAGGAAGTCAGCATGAATCAGTCTTAGGGTCCCTGCCTCCAGACCCTATTCTCCTTCCTGCCTTACTTTTCTTTTCCTTTTTTTTTTTTTGAAATGGATTCTCACTCTGTCCCCAGGCTGGAGTGCAGTGGTACAATCTCAGCTCATTGCAACGTCTGCCTCCCAGGTTCAATTAGCTGTGATTACAGGTATCTGCCACCACGCCCAGCTAATTTTTTCATTTTTAGTAGAGATAGGTTTCACCATGTTGGCCAGGATGGTCTCGATCTCTTGACCTTGTGATCCATCCACATCTACCTCCCAAAGTTCTGGGATTACAGGTGTGAGCCACTAGACCTGGCTCTCACTTACTTTTCTAATTTCTTCCCTTAATGATGATTCTTGAGGGTAGACACTGAGTCTTCATAACCCCAGGGCATAGTACAGAATATAGTACAAAGCAGATCCCCGGGAAGATTTTGTCTGTGAATCAAGGAGCGAAGAAACAAATGGCAGAAAACACCACCTTCTTTCTATGATCGCAAACGAGGGAATATTGGCCTCTGAGGGGCACACAGGACCCCTGTAGCTCATCTCTCACTGTCACCTCACACCCAGAGAGATGAGGTGGCTTTTGCTCTCCTGTGCAGAAAGAGTGCCCCCCTCTCTGCTAGACTGAAACTTGCCCTGGGAACTGTTATCAAACAGGGAGTGACTTGTCTGCCTTTCAATAGAAAGGCACACGGAGAAAGACACTCAAGTGTCTCCTCCAAGGAGAGCGACGGATGTTTCCTTCGGGGGCTGATAGGGCTCACTTCCTGTTCATGAGCGGCAGACACCTACCTCCAGGCTGGAGTAAGGGTTTGGACTGTATATGGGGAGGGGGTGCCATGCTTGCGAGACATTAATGAGGCCCCTTTTACTCTTCCACAAGCCAGGGCCTTCTGCTTCCTCTTTTTGGGAGGCCCAGGAAGTGGCCATTTCCTTGACCGGACCCTATGCCAGGAAGCCCCCAGCTCTTAACATGAGAGTCACAATGGCTGTTCACTGGACAATTTCAAGTGAATCCCCACAAAGTTTTGCAAGAACATCAGATACAAAAGAGTAGATGGATGGAAACACACGATAAACCAAAGTGAAAACAAAACTGTGTTGCCCAACCCCATGTGAACCGAAACCTCAGGGCAGAATGCTCTGACTCCGCAGACATAAACAGCTTAACCCCCGAGTGAGTCACCAGTGCAACCAGGGCAGTGCTGCAGAGAGCTTTCCCGTGGTGTGCTGGGGATCGCTGTGCATTCTTTTCCCTAGAAACCGACTGTCATTTAAGTCAAAGGAAAAAACATTTAGAGTGCCTACTGCATACCAGAGGCTCTGGTCCTTGCTGCAGATAAACATTTCCAATCCATTTCCACAGTAAGCAGCATGGGTGTTGACTATTATTTCTATTTGCACGTGAAGACACAGAAGCCAGGGCATTTACACACCTAACCTGAACCAAAGCTACAAGTGGGGCTTTGTCCTCCTGCCGTGCTTCACCAGAGGGGACCCTGAAGCCCTGAAAGGTCACAGGAGTCCGAGTTTTCCCTGTCCTTTGTGGGAAATTGCCTTGATCATGGGCCATTAACAGTAAAAATAAGTTTTGAGCACACTCACTCCTAGTGTTTGTACATTGATTTATTGACAAAGGATGTACAATCTACTATATGTAATATGACAAAACATTACAAGAAATAGACATTTAAATGGGTTGAAATAAAAGACAAAAGTAAATAGGGGCTACTACCTTTTCTTTCCCTATCCTAGTGCTGGGGTCATAGGGTTGCCAGGTTAAAACTATATATAGAAATTGTCGGGGTGGGAAGAAAGGGTGGGAGGGAGGGAGGGAGGGAGACAGAGAGAATGTCCAGTGAAATTTGGAATATTGTTTTGCTAAAAAATTATCCATTATTTATCTAAAATTCAAATTTACATGAGCATTTTTTTCTCTCTCTCTCTCTTTTTCTCTCTGTCTCTCTTTTTCCCTCCCTCCCTCCCTCCCTTCCTTCGAGTCTCACTCCGCCGCCCAGGCCAAAGTGTAATGGCACAGTCTCAGCTCACTGCAACCTCCACCTCCCAGGTTCAAGCGACTCTCCTGCCTGACTTCTTAGTAGCTGGGACTACAGGCGTCCACCACTACGCCTGGCTAATTTTTGTATTTTTAGTACAGATAGGGTTTCATCATGTTGGACAGGCTGGTCTTGAACTCCCAACCTCAAGTGATCTACCTGCCTCAGCCCCCCAAAGTGCTAGGATTACAGGCATGAGCCATTGTATTCAGCAAGATTTTTTGTTTGTTTTGAGAAGGAGTCTCGCTCTGTCACCCAGGCTAGAGTACAGTGGTGATCTTGGCTCACTTCAACCTCCACCTTCACGGTTCCTCCTGAGTAGCTGGAATTACAGGCATGCGCCACCACGCCCGGCTGATTTTTGTATTTTTAGTAGAGACGGGGTCTCACCAGGTTGGCCAGGCTGATCTCAAACTCCTGATCTCAAGTAATCTGCCCATCTTGGCCTCCCAAAATGCTAGGATTACAGGCATGAGCCACCGCGCCCAACCAGCATCCTGCATTCTTATTGGCTCAACATGGCAATGCTAAGGAGTCAGTAAATGCCTTCTGTTTCAGGATTATAATAAACATTGTAGGCTTTGTGGGATAGATGGTCTCCGTCACAACTACTCACTCTCCCACTGCAATGTCAAGCAGCACTAGGCATTTCCTAAACAAGTGGGCATGACTGTGTTTCAGTAAAACTTTATTTACAAAAACAAGTGGCCAGCTGGAAGGAACTGTGTTTTGCTGACCACTGCCTTAATGGATCATCAAGGTGCATCCCACTTAGGAGACCCGTGGCCTGCAAGAGAAGGGCTTGTATTTGCACAGTTCTCCAACAATGTGACACAGTGAAAAGATAAACTCTTGTTTTTTCTATGGGGGCTGCAGGTGGGGGCTGATGAGTAGACAAAGAATGATAACAGCACCTCCTTTTATTACAGGAGTTATACAAGGAGCAAAAGCATCTCTAAGACACACATGTACGTGCACATACACACACAAACTGCTGCAACCAAGATATCCACAGGGTGGACCTGCATTCGGTGTGTCAAATTAAATGCTTCCCTTGCCTCAATTACTAGCGCTTCAATCGGCCAACTGGCAGCCATAACAACACATTAACCTTTTTGCCAAATCAATTTCACCAAGTCCCGTTCCAGCACTGAGAGAAATTAAACGGCGCCCCTGCGCCTGGAGGATGAGTGCTCTCTGCACACCACACACTGTGGAATCCCACTCTGCACCTGGAACTCTGAGTTCTAGCTCCCAAACCCGGGCCTTCTCACGGTCCAGAGGGCAACAGAAATCGGTTTTCTAATGCTGTCTTCCCTCCCTCTTGCAGTCAGCTGGGGGTTCAAAGGTCCAAGCCGAAGAACACTGTCAACCCTATTAGCAGAGCCATCTTCACAAATCACATCGGCATTTGCTCTGCTTCAGGAGAGGCTGCTTGACTTCACTTCTAGCAGCCCCTCTGATGGGTAATCTCACATAGAAGCACAGAGGACAGTGCAGCGAGCCGACTGAGTCGCATCAGCCTTGTAAGCAGGCCAGAAGACTCCAGCCCTTCCTGAGTCCCATTTCTTCAAATTTAGGCTGATGGTGCTGGGGCTTGCTCTCTAGTTTTCAGGGGATGTAATTATTTTCAAACTCAGCAGCACAAGGTGGCATGGGGACGAATGCAGAAATGGGACCAAAGCGGGGCAGGTGACAAAGGTGGCCACGGTGGGGTCAATTAGGTGGTAAAATGTGGTGACCGGGGGAAGTGTACCTCCAGGCTTGACTCCTGAGACAATGTCTCCAATGCTGAGATAATCTGGAGACAGTAAGTTTACTGTGTGCATTCTAACAATAATAAATGCACAATTCTCTATTTTAGTCTGACCTAAATTATTCCAAAACATATTTCCATAATAAAGAATTCTTTTTTTTTTTTTTTTTTTTGAGACAGAGTCTCACCCTGTTGCCCAGGCAGGAATGCAATGGTGGGATCCCGGCTCACTGCAACCTCCGCCTCCCAGGCTCAAGTGATTCTCCTGCCTGAGCCTCCTAAGTAGCTGGAATTACAGGCATGTGCCATGATGCCCAGCTAATTTTTCTATTTTTAGTAGAGACAGGGTTGCTCCATGTTGGCCAGGATGGTCTTGAACTCCTGACCTCAAGTGATCCACCTGCCTCGGCCTCCCAAAGTACAGAGATTAAAGGGGTGAGTCACTGTGCCTGGCCAGGAATTTCTTTATTTTTAGATGGAGTCTCGCTCTGTCACTAGGCTGGAGTACAGTGCTGCAATCTCGGCTCACTGCAACCTCTACCTCCCAGGTTCAAGTGATTGTTCTGCCTCAGTCTCCTGAGTAGCTGGGACCACAGGCATGCACCACTACACCCAGCTAATTTTTGTATTTTAGGTAGAGATGGGGTTTCACCACATTGGCCAGGATGGTCTCAATCTCTCATCCTCATGATTCACCCACCTCGGCCTCCCAAAGTCAGGCGTGAGCCACCGCACCCAGCCAGAATTTCTTTAACCCCAGCCCAGCCCTCTTCTCACCAGCCTATTGTCCCTGAAACCTTTCCACAATCCTTTCCTAGAGCTTGGAGGAAGCAAAGATGGGGAGTTTGCCTTCTGAAAGCACGTGACATCCAATCACTGTTAAGTGCCTCAAAAAATGTTGGCTAAACACAACCCTAATAATACCCTCTGCAGCAAGTGTTGGGAAGGTCTTGGCACCAAAACCCAAGATCACCATCTTGCTTTGACCAAGCTGAGCAAACATCCTTCCATGAACCACCAAGATCATGGCCTTGAGGCTCACACTTTCATCCGCAAACACAATTTCTGCCAGGTACCTAAGAATCCAGAGGAAAAATCATGGGCCTGGCTCTGGGGAGGTCACAGTGTGACTCAGAAGTCGCTCAGAGGTTCCCATCGGCCTGCTGCAAGCTTCTGGTGACTTTCGGCTATGGGACACAGTGCGGAACCCTGTACTTTATTCAGGTGACAGATAAAGTATATCCAACCAGGAAACCATGGCTTCCAGTTGTTGAATTCTATCCCATCACCTATATCTTCCTAGGACCAGGACTACGGTGGCAGCATAAGAAGTGGCATTCAGGGGACCCCAGCAATGAGAGCAGAGAATCAGCACGACTCTAATGGGTACATAAATAGGAAGAATGGGACATGGCTTAAGGGACAACGTCTATCCACCTCCTACCTCTTAATATTAGGGCTGGGACAGTGTGACTTTGCAGTCGGGGCACTGGTTCTGGGGTTGCACAGCCCTGGTCTACTCAGCTGCAGCCTCAGTCCACATTCACGTCCGTCAGATAGGCAGTCTCCCCTGACCCACCCCCGGCACATTCCAGCCAGAACAAGCAAATGTGATCAAAGAAGTGAGGATGCTTTAAGAAGCATAATAAAAATACAAATGGCTGTTCAGGGGCTAGACTATCCAGCAGTTGTTTTGAGCAAACACGCACTCATCTAACAAAAGTGAGAAAAATACAGATATATTTGTATTTTAATATGCCAATAGTCCCAAAGCAGTAGAAGTCTCATTATTTCAAAATTCTCTTTTTATATCGTGACACTTCATTGGCCAACTGAATCTAGATTTTCATTTGTAAAACCCAGAGTCATACACAGGGGAGAATCTTCAAATGGCACATTACACATCAATACTGATTTTATGTCTAATTATTACCATACTGAAAAAGCGATCATCATGATGACTCAGTTCCACCCAGAGACAAGAGTACACCTAATAAATAATCTTAGAAAGGGGAAAAATGATCTACTCAACTCCAGCAGCTCCTGAAATCTTAAAATGACTGCAGTCTCCTCTCAATGACAACCTTCTGAACTTTTAGGAGCCAGACACACACAAGGGCTTGAAAAACGTCACTTTTACCAAATAGAACTGTTTTTCAGGAAGACATGATTAGAACCTCTAAGTTTCTGGCAGTTGGCAGCTGCCACTTAGGGGCCCACCTTGAGTTGCTTAAGACCACAGAAGCCAGCTGGGCTCTGCCAGCGAAGCCCCTGTTATTTTAGAACTCACAGAATCATGTTGGTGCCTTTCTCTTGGGATGGGGGAAATGGATTAAAACAATAAATATTGATAAAGGGCAATGAGTGACTGTGAACTCATGGCCTTTGGAAGAAACAGGTGAGGAAACAGAGTGGCCCAGGGACAAACCATGCGGGACGCACTCCAGTGTTGACAGAGTTCTTTTCTGCAAACGTGCTGTTCAAGTTTCTCCCAGAAGGAAATCAGGAGGGGATGAAAAAAATGGGACTCAGCAACAAACCAGGACATCACTTATGATGCCTAGATTTATTTTTTCTCTTTTTGAGATGGAGTCTCACTCTGTCACCAGGCTGGAGTGCAGTGGTGCAATCTCGGCTCACTGCAATCTCCGCCTCCTGGGTTCAAATGATCATCCTGCCTCAGAACTCCCAGTAGCTGGGACTACAGTTGGGTGCCATCACACCCAGCCAATTTTTGTATTTTTAGTAGAAACGGTGTTTCACCATGTTGGCCAGGATGGTCTTGATCTCTTGGGTTCATGATCCACCCGCCTCGGCCTCCCGAAGTGCTGGGGGATTACAGGTGTCAGCCACCGTGCCTGGTCAATACCTAGATTCTTATACCCCCTTTCCTCTTTTAATGTGACCCTGTAAACTGGGAGCTAAGCTATGAGGATGAAAAGGCATACAAATAATACAATGGACTTCAGGGATTCTGGGAGAAGGGTGAGATGGAGGTGAGTAATAAAAGACTACACATTGGGTACAGTGTACACTGCTGATCAAGTGACGGATGCACCAAAATCTCAGAAATCATCACTAAAGAACTTAGTCATGTAACTAAACACCACCTGCTCCCCCAAAACCATATATATATATATATATATATATATATATATATATGGCCAGGTGTGGTGGCTCATGCCTATAACCCAGCACTTTGAAGGCTGAGGTGGATTATCTGAGGTCAGAAGTTTGAGACCAGCCTGAGCAACATGGCGAAAACCCCATCTCTACTAAAAAAAAAAAAATTAGATGGGTGTGGTGGCGGGCACTTGTAATCCCAGCAGCTCTAGAGGCTGAGGCAAGAAAATCGCTTGAATATGGAAGGCAGAGTTTGCAGTGAGTGAGCTGGCCTTCAGCCAGCAACATTCCTGGCTTGCACTCCAGCCCAGGTGACAGTGAGATTCCATCAGGAGAGGGGAGAGGAGGGGAGAGTGATGATGGTCTTCCCACCTACACTAGATTGCGCTTCCTCACAGTATGATGACTAAATTCCAAGGGCAAGTATCCCATGAGGGAGACACACCACCAGATGGAAGCTATATCATCTTCTATGAGCTAACTTCAGAAGTCGGCAACATCACTTGTACCATTTTCTAATTAGTTATAACTAAGTCAGTAAGGGAGGCCCAGACTCCAGTTTTGAGGTTGGGGGCTCACACCTATAATCCCAGCACTTTTGGAGGCACAGCAGGAAGATCATTTGAGGGCGTGAGTGTGAGACTAGTCTCACCAACATAGCAAGACCCTGTCTCCACGAACAGTTTTTTTTTTTAACTAGCTGGGCATGGCAGTGTGTACCTGTAGTCCCAACTACTCAGACGGCCGAGGTAGGAAGATCACTCGCGCCCAGGAGTTCAAGGCTGCAATGAGCTATGAAGGCACCACTGCACTCCAGCTTGCGGTAACAAGCAAAACCCTATCTCTAATAATAATGATAATAATAATAATAGGCACTGGGGAATGATATTAGACTTTATTTCTGTGTTGCATGTTATAAAACAACTGCAGAGTGGATTCATGACAGGGAAATACTGCGGCACCCTGACCTTATCTCCCTCTTCTTCAATACTGATCATGACGGGGCTCGATCATACACACGAGCACTTGAATGCAAAGTTGAAGTGCTTCATGCCATCTCTTCTGAATTTCAAGGTACTGATCTTCACAACTGAAAACGTCCAAATACACGAGGAAGTAAAGAAGGTAAGAAAGGAATGAAAGAAAAAAGGAAGTAACAAAGGGAAAAAAGAAAGAACAGAGGCTTATATTCCTTTTCTTTGTAACAAGTCTATCTTGAAACACTAAAGATTCAAAGGGATCAGTGCTAGAAAGATTTCCCAAGGAGCCGTAGGGTTAGTGTGCAGCTTTGAAGTCACGTAATCTATAAAAAGGTGCGGAAATCACTGAGCCTCTACCTGAAAAAGCAGAGGAATTGGCAGCTTTATGTGAGCTGCCTCTTTGCTCCAAATTCTAACCTCAGGTCTAACCTTGGACACATTACACTGCCATGTCAAACATGAGGCTGTATCTTTAATTAATACAGACAATCAAATATTAGCCCCAGTCTCAGCTGCCCAAGAAGAGTCAGGACTCCTGGGGATTACATAGCCCAGTCAAACCAGATTCACTCAAAAAACAGAAGCAAGCAATTTCTCACCCATGACACCAAATAAAGTCAACATTTTCTTAAATTAACACCAAACATAATGTGTTGGGTGCTACGGTAACATCAATGGCAACTACTCTGCAGCTGATTTGATACTGCAAGTTGAGTTACTTTGTTAATGACGATAATTTGTTATTTTTATTCTAGGGGAACAAACAAAGTGAACTGAATTTTTAAATCACTACTCAGTTTCTGCATCTCCTGTGGCTGCTAAGTTGCCAAGATTCCTGGTGGGTTCCTAATGGAAATGACTCTCCACATTCCAAGTGATAAGCCACAAGGGAAAATTATGTCACTTTTTTTCCTAAAAGACTTAATTTCTCCTGAGGCTGGGTCTGTGGCTTACACCTGTAATCCCAGGACGGTGGGAGGGTGAGGAGGGAGAATCACTTGAGCCCAGGAGTTTGAGATCAGCCTGGGCAACATAGCAAGACCTCGTCTCTACTAAAAATAAATTAAAAAAAAAATTGCCGGGCATGGTGGCATGTGCCTGTGGTCCCACTTACTCAGGAGGTTGAGGTGAGTGGATGTTTTGAGCAGGAGGTTGAGGCTGCAGTGAGCTGAGATGGTGCTACTGCACTCCAGCCTGAGCAAGACTCTGTCTCAAAAAACAAACGAACAAAAAGATGTACTTCTCCTGGACTCACCTGAATGATGAATCCTAGGAAACATCTCAGTTATAAAGCTGGTATGCCTGGTACATCCCAGCATGTGGCTTATAACAAACTGCTGGAAGGAAGGAAAGGGGAAGAAAATGAAGGAGGCAGAGAGGGAAGGAGAGAGGAAAAAGGATGGGAGGATGAATTTAGGTGCTAAGTTTGTTCATAAGATCACCCTGACATCGACAACTTTTTGGAAAGCAACTTGACAATACGTAACCAGAGTTTTAAAATAAAATAAAACTTTATATTCTTACCCAAGTAGTTTCATTCCCCAAAGCTAAGGATTCTTTAAGCATTTACAGTAAAGAATAAAACAACAGCAGCAACGCATAGGCACCTAAAGGATGTATATATCAAAGTCGCTATGTTATTTATCGTATGAAACAACTGGAAGTAACACAAGGATGACGTCACCGGGTGGCAAGTTCGAGGGATGAGTGGGGTGGAGGAAACTTTCACCTAGGATTGCTCTCTGTCTGGCATTGTACTGTGTCTGTTTACATCCGTAGTCTTGTTTAACCCTAAATAGAATCCGGTGGGTTTGGGACAAGAGTGTTTTCATGATCAGAGAGGCAGCATTGCACAGCAGGCTCAGGAATCCAAACTGTAGCTTCAAATCCTGTCTCTGACCCTTAGCAGCTGAGGGACCTCGAGCAAACTCCCTTTGTGGTAGCTGGCTATGGCTGCTGGAACAAATGACCACAAACTGGGTGGCTACACCCAACAGAAACTTGTTCTTTTGCAGTTACGAAGCCAGAAGTCTTAAAATAAGAAGGCGGCAGGACTGTGCTTCCGCCAGCGGCCATGGGAGATGTTCCCGGGTCTCTTCCAGCACCTGATGGCTCCAGGCATTTCTGAACTTGCGGCTGCAGCACTTCTCCCTTGGCCTTTACCTTGGCATGGCCTCCTCCTCTTCTGTCTCCTTCAGTCTCCCTCTGCCCTTCTCCCGTAAGGATGCTTGTTATCGGATTCAGTGACCACGCAGATCATCCAGGAATGCTTCCTTTCAATAACTTTAACTTAATTATATCTGCAAAGGCACTTTTTCCAAGTAAGGTCATATCTACAGGTTACAGGAATTCGGCCATGTATGTATCTTTTTTGCAGGGGTGGCCAGGGAGATAAGGTCTTGCTCTGCTGCCCAGGCTGGAGCTCGGTGGTGCAATCATAGCTCACTGCAGCCTCAACCTGCCAGGCGTAAGCAATCCTCCCACCTCAGCCTCTCAAGTAGCTGGGACTACAGGCATGTGCCACCATGTCTGGCTAATTTTTGTATTTTCTGTAGAAACAGGGTTTCACCATGTTGGCCAGACTAGTCTCGAACTCCTGAGCTCAAGCAATCCACCTGCCTCAGCCTCCCAAAATGCTGGAATTACAGGCATGCGCCGTCTCATGCAACAGGATGTCTTTAGGGATATCTTTAGTGAGGCAGGATATCTTTACGGGGACAACCCTACGAACCACTACACCCCCGCTGAAGCCAATGTTTCTCACTTAGGAAATAAAGTGCATCATAACCTCTACCCCTCCACACAGTTGGAATGACTAAATTAGGTGATTTATGCATAGTTTGTTATTCTTGTGACCTCCACATTACAATGAGGAAACTGGAATACAAGGTTTAAGTGACATACCTAAGGTCCCACAGTGTATTAGCAGCTGAGCGTAGACAAGGACACAATGACACTTAACTATCTTTACAGGGCCAATGATTTTCCCTCTTGGAATCATAGGATGTGAAAACTGGAAAAGGCTGTGCATACCACCTAGACCCGTGGTTGTCAAAGTGCAGTCAAGGGACCCTCAGGGATGTCTCTGAGACCCTTCGAGAGGCTCTGTGAGGTCACAACTCTTTTCATCAGAATGCTAAGGTGTCAGTTGACTTCTTACTTGCATTCTTTCACAACTCGACGATGGAGTTTTTCAGAGGCCACATGACAAGTGATATCACAAGAGACTGAATGCAGGAACAGAAGTGAGAATCTGGCTGTCTTCTAGGAAGCCAGGCATGAGAGCAGGAATGAAGAACAACGCCACTTTTCTCTTTGTTTGAAAATATGGTTATATTTTATAAAAAAATGTTATCCACGGCCAAGTAGGGTAGCTCATGCCTATAATCCTAGCACTTTGGGAGGTCAAGGTGGGAGAATCACTTGAGCCCAGGAATTCAGCTTGAAACCAGCCTGGGCAACATGGTGGGACCCTGTCTCTACACAAAATAGAAAAATCAACTAGATGTGGTGGCATGTGACTGTGGTCCCAGCTACTCAGGAGGCTGAGGCAGGAGAATCGCTTGAACCCAGGTGTCGAGACTGCAGTGACCTGTGACTGGGCCACTACACTACAGCTTGGGTCACAGAGTGAGACACTGTTTCAAAAAATAAAAAAAAAATTAAGGAAAAAAAGGTAGGAAGGAGGAAGGAAGAAAGGAAAGAAGGGAGGGACGGAGGGAGGGAGGAAGGAAAGAGGGAGGGAGGGAGATCTATGTTAGCATGTAATGGGTTTCTTATTTTTAAATGAATTAATAAAGAATTTGATTATTCCTATTTTAATTTCTAACATGATAGATATCAGTAAAAATGACCCAGATAAACAAATGCTCTTTTGTGGATCCTGGATAATTATTAAGAGTGTAGAGTCCTGACACCAAAATATTCAAGAAGCACTGAAGTAGACCAAGGCAGGCACACAGGAAGGACGCGCCCTACCGTTCCTGTCTCACTACCAGATAGACAAGGAGCTGGCCTCTCCCATGGAATCCAGTCCCAGGTCCAAGTCCTTTCCACGCAGCACTGCTTATAAGCCAGGACTCTTTCTGTTGTTATTGAAAGAAGCTTGACTTAAGCCAAACAGAAGAATTTAAGGGAAAGGTAAAAGAGAGTTTACAGAATCGAAGGGAATGTTTCATGAACTACAGCAGCAGCGCCAGGGTCCCCAGGGACAGGAACTCAGGACCCAGGCCTTGCGTCCCTCCTTTCTCTCTGGTCTCTGCTTTCATCAGGACTCGCTGTGGGCTGGGAAACACGTACTTGAGCAGGTCTGGGTGACATCTTCACATCGCCAGGACCAGAGTAGAGTGGCAAAGCCGCTTCTGATCAGGAGCTTTGTTTGTTTTGTTTTGTTTTGTTTTGTTTTGTGATGGAGTCTTGCTCTATTGCCCAGGCTGGATCTCAGCTCATTGCAACTTCCACCTTCCGGTTTCAAGGGGTTCTCGTGCCTCAGCCTCCCGAGCAGCTGGGAATACAGATGTCTGCCACCACACCTGGCTAATTTTTGTATTTTTAATAGAGACAGATTTGGGTGGGGACACAGCCAAACTATATCACCAATAGAGTGCATTAATGCAACAAGCACCTGTAAAATCCCTACTATGTGCCTGTAATTGTTACCAGGTGCTCAGAATCCAGAGATGCAGGAAGAAGCAAAGCAACACAGTTGTCCTTGAAGAACTCTTAGAGAAAAGAATTGGATAGAGATCCATCTGAAAAACTACACACACACACACAAAACTTCATCAAATCACTGCTCCCCAGAAACTGTCTCCTTGAGGGTTCAGGAGATGGTTGGGTAATATTTATTCAGAGCTTACAGAGTGCGAGCTTCAATCTCAAAGGTGATGAGATGATTTTGATGTAAACTGAGAGGGAATTGCATGGAAATGTTTTCCCAGCTCTGGGGACTTTTGTCATTTCACTAGAGGGCTTCACATAAGTGGGTCTGTGTCTCCAAATTCCCCTCCTAAATAATGTAAGGACTGTAAATAACAGACTGTAATAATGTCGATAAAGAACCATAATAATATCGATAACTATTTATCATAATGATGCTGGAATGTGCTAAAAGCTGGGGGTGCAATGTGCTAAAAGGCATTTACCTTAACTTGTTCTGCAACAGGGAAATGCATAAAGGAAGGAAAGAAAACTTATTCTTAGGAGTTTCTGCTGAAAGTTATGTTAATGAAAACGCTCTCATTTTCATGCAAGTTAATCACTATAGCAACTTAATCCAACCACTATATTTTACCAAATGCAGCTTTGTTTTTTTGCTGGTGACCAGAGACCCTAGAAGACACCCCATCCGTGACAGGTACTCAGTAAAGATTTAATTAAAGATTATAAATGAAGGGGTGGGAACCAAATAGGGAGGGGCCAAAGACTGGCTAAATCGTCACTACTCTAATTTTCCTCCTCGTCCTGCACATCCTGAATTTTTGCCAAGGGAAAGAGGCTGGACCTGAAGTATGCTGCTTCCAGTCCTGGCCCAGAAAACATGTAGTCCTATGCATCCTCTCCTGCTCCTGCTGAGCCTGAATGAGGGGGTACCATGGAGGCCACGGGGGATGGATGGTGAAACCACTGGAGAGGTGATGTCTAGATCTTGAAATAACCCACCCTAGACTGGCTTTGGGGCTATAAGTAAATCCTCATTTCTTACAGATTAAATGTGAAATCACTGAAATTTTGGGGTTACCTGTTATACCAACTGCTTAGTCTGACTGATACAAGAACAAGAAGCAAGTTCCATTTTTGACCTTGGCAGAGGTGAGAATGCAATAAACAACTGTCAGGAGTGACCCCAGAGAGAGAGCCAATGGCCGGATTAGCAGAAAGGTTGCCAACATTACAGGATGGTCTCAGAATCCCTGAGAGGCAGAAAAGAGGGCTCAGAATCAAGGTAGAAAAAGTGTGGGGGTTGTGGGGTGGGGAAGCATGAAAAGAAGAAGATGAAGCTGGAAGGAGAGAAACATGCAGATAAGGACAAGGTGGCAGACCTACACTGTGGCTTCAGTTCAGTTACAATCATGGCCTGGCACTATGAGGGCATCCTGTGGTCACCCACCCTTCTCCTGCCTCAATTTTCATAGGGGAAGTCTCTGTAGCAAAAGCCACGTTGACAAACATTTACTCCAAAGGCAAGAAACCATGCTTCATGATGCTGAGACTTTTAAAAGCTTCCCAGGTGATGCTAATATGTTGCTGTGGCATAAACTTACAATATCAAGAAAAAAATTAATGTTTTGTTGCTGCTAAGAAAGGCTGACACTAAGAGGGAAACATTCTGCACCAGGGGCAGGTCAGCAGTTGCCTGGATGGGCTTTCACTTTTACTTACTCAGCATTAATGCAGTTTAATCCCAGTACTTAGGATCCCAGGCTTCCTCACTTCATTTTGTTTTTTTCTGAGACAGAATCTTGCTCTGTCACCCAGGCTGGAATGCAGCCATGTGATCATGGCTCACTGTGGCCTCAAACTCCCAGGCTCAAGCAATCTTCCTGCCTCAGCCTCTCAAGTAGGTGGGACAGCAGGCATGAACCACCACATCTAGCTAATTTTCATACTTTTTGCAGAGATGAGGTTTTTACGATGTTGCCCAGGCTGATCTTGAACTCCTAGGCTCAAGCAATTCTCCTGCCTTGGCCTCCCAAAGTGCTGAGATTACAGGTGTGAGCCACCACACCCAGCTCTTCACATCATTTTCTATTCCTTTGTATATTTAGGGGAAAAAAAACCAAAGAACTACAGTTCCTTCAAGTCATGCTCCAGTTACATCCCTCTTATACTCTTGTTAGTCTTTTCATTATAGTGACCAATGTACTACAGCTACTGGAGAGGCAGAAAAACTCCTGGCTTCACGTCGTTTTTAATCCTTTGTTTATTTAGAGGAAAAAAATATATAGTTGCTTTAAATTGTGCTCCAGTTACAACCCTCTTCTACTCTTTTTAGTCTTTCCATTTTACTAGCAAGTGGATAAGCCCACATAGTCATCAGACATATACTACAGCTACTGGAGAGGCAGAAAAACTTGCTATGTACTTACTGAATTCCATGGAATAAAATACAATCACAATCACAACAGATGTCACTACTTACTGGATGCTTCCCATGTGACAGGAACTATGCCAATCACTTGACAACTGCTGTTTATTTCCTATGGTCACTTTTCAGATATTTTTCCATCAATTAATCCTCAAACATTTCCGTAAGTTAGATACTGCGATCTCTATTTTACAGATGAGAAAACTGAATCTCAGAGCCTTGTGTAAAGTTGCCTAAAGTCACATCAGACAATTAGCAAGTGCCAGAGCTAGGACTGAATCCCGACTCCGTCTGACCCCAGAGTCAGTGACCATAACTACTACAGGAGGTGTGGTCATCATGCCTTGGGGTCCTCTACTGGGCAGACAGGGAGTGAGCCATGTGCCGGTCATTTCCTTGGTCTCCTTTGGGACTAGAATATCATGATCATGACCTTAATCAGAGCATGTAAAACAAAATATAATACTGGTCAAAGTCTTAGCTTTCTTGATTTAAAAAAGTAGTAATATTCAAAACACCACCTTCTAGGAAAAAGAGTGGCTGGATGCTAACTTAATAGTTTGCACACATAGCTCCTTAATGGGTGACAAGTAGCAAAGGAAAGTCACATTTACACAGCTGACTTTCCTGCGATTATGATGTTAGCAACAATTCCAGCTCCTATGCACGTATGCATTTGCTCTACCTGCCTATCCAGTGGATACAAAGTAAGGCCTCTTTATTAGTAGGACAGGAAGAAGGGCGGGTATATTTGGAGCACCTGTTATGTGCCTGGCCCTGCATATATAATCTCCCATTTGATCCCCAGAGAAATTCCGTGAGGATGCTATTGGTCACTCAATTTTTCAGAGAGGCTCAGGGAGGTTAATTTCTTTCACTAAGGTCACACAGCCAGTGACGGAGGAATCAGATTTCAAAGCACATGTCCTACTTTATAAAAAATATTTCTAATGTAAGTGGCTCAGACTGTCCTAGACTGACCACTGATGGCTTCTAGAGAAGGGACAATACTCTGGTTCTCCCCACCCCCACACCCTGCCACCACCAACAGAGTATTCGGTCTGATAGCTGAACACTTTAGAGAGCACTCTGTCTGACAGCTGAATACCCTCCTGCTGGTAACATCTTCATACAATAATAATAAGAATAATTGTTGCCACGCTAAAGATTTTTAAATACAGACCTAAAAGTTAACCAGGAAATGTAAATGGTATCACAATATCTTTAAAGCCTGAAGAAGAAAACAGGGACACAGAATAATCATTCATCAACTTCATCATGAAAAACTACTTTTTTCTCAGACATGGGGCATATAAATTAAAGATACTGTAGAAAGCATAATGGCCTGTAATATATTTATGGCACTTGCTAATTGTGGGACATATCCCACGTGGTACCCAAATCATGAAAAACAGTTTACGGAGATTCCGGGTTAAGAGATTTATACAAATATATATCTACAAGTGATCACCAATAAACGACCTCAATCTTATGGACTAATAAGATGCAGGAGTTGGCAACAGTAAATTCACCAGCTGAAAGGCAAGCGTCCCGGCTCAGTCCTGATCAGCGTCCCCCTGGCTCTCCTGCTGATGGACACAAGCTCTTGGTTTCATCCTGAGGATGGGGGAGGCATTTATCTTTTGGTTAGGACCCAATTAACTTTAATGCATCTTTGTGGCTCCTGTTTAAACAGCTGCTTATTCTCTCCCCAAGAAATTATCGAATATGCTTTTGGAGGCAGCCATTTGGGCACTGCTTGTTTAATAGAGTTTGAGAATAACCCGAAATTCTAGAAGAGACGAGCAGAGACCTGTGGAAATTTATAGTGTAAACCAAGCTTGCAGCATCATAAAACTCGGGTGTTTCTCTTATACAGTGAGAGCCTTATAGTCAATTCAAGGGTCAAGAATCTGAAACACTGGCAGGTTTCTTAGGACAAATATGGTGTTCTGAAATTCTAAGCATCTGGCTCTATTTCTCAGAGACACATTATGCAATAAAATCCTGAGATAGAGTAACTGGTTCCTAAGGATTTTTCCAGAAGAACAATGTTAATTAAAAAAAAAGAAGAAGAAAAAGGAGGAAATAAAACATTGCAAACTGCAAATTGCAAAATACAAAATGAGGTATAAGTTTTTAGTTTTTATGTTAACAGATATGACCATTGGCAAACAAAATTTCCTGTGAGAAGAAAGAAAATAATTTAGAAAGAACTATCTACCTGTCATGTTCAGATGATTGTTAAGATTCTCTCGTCTCACACACACGCACATAATCTTCAAGTCTATCAGACAAATCACAGTGGGCTTTAAGTCTTACTGGTGGAGTCTAAAAAAGAACATCAATTTTCAAACACTAACCATTTAAAATTAGGACAAGAAGGAATATTGTAAGAAAGACCAAGAAACAAGACTGAGGTATTTCAACTTGCAGAATAACAATACGATTCAATTGAAATCGTTGTTTTCTGAACACAGCCATTTTATAAAATGTACAGTAATGCTTTTATATGTAAATTATCTAAACTGAAAAAAAAACCTTTCACTTTAAATTGAATTGAGACTAGCTTAGAGTAAAACACTTTGGTGAAAACGTGCTAAAAATGAATAAAGCAGCAAAGGGACACAAATAATATTTTGCAGAAAAATCCTACCAATAAATGAAGGGTTTTCTTTCATTCCTTCATGTATTTGTTCATTTTATTTTTGATTGGTGTTTGTTCTAATAAGAGAAAAAGATAATACCCCTGGTTACAAATGTATTCTTAACTTGATGCAGCTTAAAGCTAAGTGATATTTTCCATTTGGTAAATTACAAATGTTACTAATATACTTCAGAGGAAATAAGTATACATGGAAATATCATAAACCAGTTTAAGACAGAACAATCTAACTTACCTGACTACCTTATTCAAAATACTCTTCCAAACTACTGAAGGATCTCTTTCCTTTTAAAATAATCTTATCTAAAGTCTCCCTCCTCCGTCTAAATTACCAATACACACATCTCCCATTTATTGGCATATCACCTAGACACTCCTCCTTGGAGGGCTGCCATAACATTTGTTGACTTTTTCAGTGCACATGTGACTGTCCACCTGAAACTGAGCATTCCTTTAAGGCAAGCTTTTGATTTTGTTCCTTCCCTGATCCCACCTCACTGGATAGAAGATTTAGCAAATGGTGGTCTCACAGAATAAATGAGCAGGGATGGTTCATGGGGCTTCCACGGGGAAGTCTCCCCAGAATGACCCTTCAGCCATGGTCACGCATTTTGCGTGGATGGCCATGTGCCAGGCTATGAGCTAAACACATTACCTGCAGTGGCTGTTCTTGGGATCAGGTCAAGGCAAGAAAATGGGCTTTGGGAGGAAAGTGATCACCCACAACCACACAGATGATACACGAGGGACTTGGATTTCTGAAACCAGGTGTGCATCATGGGGGGCTCGCAGTCTTCACCAAAACCCTTTAGCTCTGCTGGAAATAAGTTCTGCTTGTCTGTTCACCCCCTTCACCCCACTGCTACCCAGAGCACCTGGTATCTTACAGATTCAAACAATGTGCAGAAGGAGTGGTTAGCTGGGATTATTTTTTAAAAGCCCCAGATGCCATTTTCTTTAGGTCCTGAGTCGGCCCCAGCCACCCCTCTCCTATTCTTCACCTTTACTGCCTCAGGCATATCCATTTCTTTATTCATGTCTCCTCCATAGGAACCAACAGAATAATTCCTGGTATATATTAGGATCTCAATAAATATGTGTCACCTAAGTGAATACTTCCTTTAAAAACAAATCCTTCAGAAACACTGGAAGTCTCCTAAGCTATATATATAGGGTCTCACTCCGTTGTCCAGGATGGAGTGCTGTAGTGTGATCATAGCAAACTGCAGCCCCAAAATCCTGGGCTCAAGGGATCCTCCCACCTCCGCCACCAGAATACCTGGGATTACAGGCATGCACCACCCGTGCTGGGCCCAGTGTGTTAATTTTCTAAAAGACAAATACTTCTGACTGGCAAATTCATTTTTGTTAAACATCACGTTTTCTACTCAATTGTGGGAAATAGAACCCTCATATTCAGTTATAAAGTTTGGCTTCAACTCTGAAGTGAGCAAAAAAGCATTACATTCATTTAACTCCAAATATTGTAAAAAGCCAATGATAACTTCTGAGCTAGCCGGTTTTTAAAACATTTTTTGGCACCACAGTAATTCTTTTATGATGGTATCCAGTGAGAATCCCTCATGGAATTTTCTCTCAACATGGAAATGCATATGGCCTCTATGGTACAACAGCTGTGTAACTACATAATTGTTTACAAATGTGCAAAATAAGTACCCAAACCAATAAAAAATAATAACTTGGGCATCCATAAAAAACAGATACTATAAACATGCAATGGCCCATACTTTCTCTATAAATAACCGTGGAGGCAAAAATACAACCACCAAAACCCCTTATTTGAAACCCTCTTCTATAAAGCAAATAACGTTTGCAGTCTGGCAGGCTAATACCATTGTGCTTTCTTAAGCAAAAATGCTTTTTTATTAACATTTATCATTTAGGCACCATTAAAGTAACTGCAGTAAAAGTAAAAACATTTACAATAAGACACTTGGCGTTGGGTCCACTACGTTCTGAACAGGTTTCAAACGAGCACACAACTCCTTCCTCATCACCAGGGAGGTGGGAAGAACCAGAAGGGATCCTTTAGAAGGATTTAGAAGGATCTGCTCTGGTTTCTTCCTTCCCAAGAGGAAAGTGAAGAACCAGAGGGGATCCTTCTAAATACGTTCCTACCTACCGTCCATCTTAATCCTCCATTAGATCCATCAGAATCCAAGCCAAAGGAAGCCTGCTTTGGAGTACCAAAGAATCAGTAAAGGCTTTCCCTTCGGTGCCCCTTTCTGGAAAACCCCTCTTCCCTTCCATTCTGCCTCCTCCATGTGTCTGCAGAAACTCCTATTCATTCATCAAAACCCAACTCAGTTATTTCTTCCACCAGGAAACCTTCCTTGCCTACCGTCAAACAGAGCAAATCACACCTTTCACAGCAGATGCTTTTATTCTATCAATTCATATACTTAATACACATTTGTTGACCACCTATCAAAAGCTAAGCACCACTGTCCAAAAGTGCTACAGCCATAGCAAGGAATAAGATAGACAAGGAGCTCAGTCTATAAGTAAATAAATAAATATAGTGTAACATTAAGTAGGATTATATTCCACTATTTCAATTATATTATTTCAAGTTCTGCACTTATTGTAACTATTATGCTGTCTCTCCCAGTAGACTCTTAACTACTGGATCTCTATATTCACATGGCTTTTCAATTTAGCAGTGCTTAATGAATTAATTCAAATTTAATTTAAAAAATACATGTACTCTTGTTATAGTCTAGGTCAACCACTAAGCCTAGGGAAACGGACTAGATGTACAAAGAGCACCTCTGCCCTCAGGGAGCTTACAGTCAATACCTGGGCATCTCTGGAAATGATCACTGTGATCACCATGTGATGAAGCCACTCACCCTTTTACACTTCTCAGAGGAAACATTACTTCCTGTTGTCCTCACAGACAACCATGGGAAGTGTTATCAGCCCCATTTTACAACTGAGAACATCAAGCCACTCCCCATCGCCTGATCTTGGGAAAAGGGGCAGGATACACCCTTTTGAAACTGAAAATAAGAGAAAAAGCATGAAGTCAGTGAGATGAGGTCAAGCAAACCCGGCTAAGGCAGCGCGAAGCCGTGGTTGGGCCGGGAGTGTAAGCTGAGGCTCTGGACCAAGACGGCGCTGCGCTGCATTTCTCCAGGACTGTAAGGAAGGCCCTGTCATTTGAATAGAGATGCTCTTTTTCCTGTTCCACACCTCTAAGAAAATCTCTCTGGAGGTGGTCTCCTGGATTTTCCTTGGGTGTGATATCACCCATGGAGCAGCATATAGAGAACAGTGTTATCACAGAACTACAAGGGGTTGCCTGGCAGGGGCTGGGAGTACACATAGGTGGCATGGGGATCTGACAGTGGGGGCCTCCCCTAACACGAGCAGTGTATCAGCTTCCTCTGCCAAATCACACTCATCTTGAAGGACGGGCAGGAGTTGGCAGATGCATTCATCCCTAGGGCAGCTGCAGCAAGCTACTGCACACTGGGTGGCTTAGAACAATGGCAATTTACTGCTTTGCAGTTGGGGAGGCCAGAAGTCCGAAATGAAGGTGTCAGCAGGGCCACACTCCTCCAAAGGCTCCAGGGGAAGATGCTTCCTGCCTTCATGAGCTTCCGGTAGCCCCACACATTCCTCCGTTCTTGACACCGCAATTCCAATCTCCACCTCCACCTCTACATGGCACTCTCATTCTGTCCTTCCTCACATCATCTTCCTTCTATCTCTGTCTCTGTGCCCACAGTTCCCCTTTATACACACATTGGATTAGGGCCCACCTGAAGGACCTCATTTCAACTTGACTGTCTGATTTTTTTTCTTTCCCTTTCCTTTACACATTCGTCTTGATATTAATGATTATCAGAATGCATCCTCACTGGGATCACCACAATTTCTTGCTCAAACCTCTGTAATACCTCTGGTGGTGGACATTCCGGTCAGAGGCCCTATCATCCCTTCCCAGTGCTCTACCTCTGGAAGGCTTCCATTGCATCCCAGCATTCCTTACAGTTCAGTGGTCATGTGACACAGCCCATGCCAAATAGCCATATGCAGAAGCAAGTTCATAGATTCTGGAAAAGTTTTTGCTTTTCCTGTTAAAACAGTCAGGCCCAGCCAGGCATGGTGGCTCATGCCTGTAATCCCAGCACTTGGGGAGGCCAAAGGGGATGGATTGTCTGAGGTCAGAAGTTTGAGATCAGTCTGGCCAACATGGTGAAACCCTGTCTCTACTAAAATTACAAAAATTAGCAGTGTGTGGTGGCATGCGCCTGTAATCCCAGCTACGTAGGAGGCTGAGGTAGAAGAATGGCTTGAACCCAGGAGGCGGAGGTTGCAGTGAGCGGAGATCATGCCACCGCACTCCGGTGTGGACGACAGAGCGAGAATCCATCTTAAAACTGTTAGGAAACACTACAAAGGAGAAAGGAACTTACCGAGTACCTACATAAACTGGTTATGAGTAACGCATACACAAGGAACAACAAACTGTGGAAGGCTGCAGGAGACATGTGAGGAGGAAGGCATCTCCATGCCTCATGTTCCAGTGCAGGGTGACCTCAGATCTGCTACCATAAACATTATGCTCAAGGATATAAAACCCATTCATAGCACTACGACATAGCCAGACTTGTAGGCTCCTTTTAACGCCCGGGTTCCATCAGTTGCACACAGATAATAAGCTAAAGACAACCACATGTTATTGTTTTGTGAAACTCCCAAACTGCCACTGTGATCAGTCCTTAGAATCATAAATCAGTTCCGGCTCACTGATTCATCCCACCATCACTCCACCCCTACCGTATAGACCAAAGTCATTGTAATCAATAAATAGTGTGGATGATCAGAGCTCGGGCTCTTCACCGTCACCTCCAGAGTAATAAAGTGATGGCCCCTTGGTCTCACTCTCTCTCTTAATCTGTCTTTTTCTCATTCCTTTCTCGCCACTGAACTCGGGGGACCCACCGATATAGGGCTGGCTCCCTATATTCTGGTGCCCAATGTGGGGCTCATGGACCTCTACATTCTGGAGTACCAACATGTGGGGCTCATGGATTCCCTACAAAAACAAAAAACAAAAAAACCGGGGGTATGGGGTTCAGATCCAGCTGGTAACAATTCCTTCCCCTCTTTTCACACTGAACCTAAGAGGGATGTGCAATGGTGTGGTGGCCATCTATGACTCCAGAAGAATGAATAACCTAGAGAATCACAAGGCTGGGGATGAAGAACTTTGACAAATGGGCAGCTGCTGAGCTGGCTGGACCAGTGACAGCAACGGCCTCCCACTCAGCTTCTTATTAAGCAAGAAAAGACAAAGCTTTGTTTGTTACAGTTCGTTTTCTTGTGTTTTAACTTGCAAATGAACTCCTTTCTCACTGATAAATCTTCTCACTGAGCTCTGTGTTTCCAATCCTAATTCACGACAATCCATTCTCTGTTTTTTCTTTTCTTTTCTTTTCCTTTTTTTTTTTTTAAATAGAGATGGGGTCTCACTATGTTGTGAAGGTTGGTCTCAAATTCCTGAGCTCAAGTAGTCACCCCACCTTGACCTCACAAACTGCTGGGATTATAGGTGTGAGCCACCACCCCCAAGCCATGATAATCCATTCCACATCCAGCAGTTATGGTGTTGTCCTGAGCCACCTCATATTATATTACAATCATGTCATCATCATTTCAAACATATGCTATTTCACATATCACATCATATTATTCCATATCATATCAATCTTGCTCTGGCTTAAAACCACCCAGTGAGTCCTCATTGCAGCTAGAATAAAATCCAAGTCCTTACCGCGGTTTACAAGGCTCTGTGTGATTCCACCCATGCCCACCTCTGAGCCTTCACCTTCAATCTTTCCCTTCACTGATTCTGTCCCAGTTCCACTGGACTTTAGTGCCTCAAACATGCGACACTGCTTCTTACTACCAGAAGTCTCAACTACCGTTTCCTCTGCCTGGGACACGCTGCTTCCACACTTTTACGTAACTGACTTTTTGTCATCATTTATGTCATACCTAGAATACTGCCTTGTACATAGAGGGCTGTCAGGACATGATATGGTATATCAGTGTCCCTACTCAAATCTCATCTTGAATTGTAGCTCCCATAATTCCCATGTATCATGGGAGGGACTCAGTGGAGGTCACTGAATCATGGGGGCGATTCTTTCCCATGCTGTTCTCCTGGTAGTGAATAAGTCTCATGAGATCTGATGGTTTTATAAAGGGTAGTTCCCCTGTGCAAGCTCTCCTGCCTGCCACCTGGTAAGATGTCGCTTTGTTCCTCCTTTGCCTTCCGCCATGACTGTGAGGCTCCCCACAGCCATGTGGAACTGTGAGTCCATTAAATCTCTTTCCTTTATAAATTATCCAGTCTCAGGTATCTCTCTATTAGCAGCATGAGAACAGATTACTGCAGGACATACATGTTGAACAAATGACAGTACATCTAACACTTCCTGAGCACTCTAATGTGAGCTGGACTTATTCTAGAAATCTAGAAGGGGACTTCACAAGAGAACTTTGGGTTCAGCAGTCTCTCAAAGTCATCATTTTGTCTTCTTTTCCCCAGTTCTCTTCCCTTCCCCCAAAATACAGTCTCATGGAAACAGAACTAGGTTACACACAAGCCCTCCCAGTTGGAGACAGAGCCAGGATCACAGACAGGTTTCCTGTTCCCCAACGTCAGGCCTCGGGTCTTTCTACTCCATCACCCAAACTCATATTCAAATCAGGACTCTGGCTGAAGTAGGTGTCTCCCCAGAGAACGGGACTATACTATCTGTGGGGGTTACCATAGAACATGTGACCCTAGGTGGCTTCAATAATAGAAATTCATTTTCTCACAGTTCTGGAGGCTGGACGTCCAAGGTCAAGGTATCCACAGGCTGCGTTTCCCCGGAGGCCCCTTGCCTTGTTTTACAGACAGCTGCCTCCTCATGTGTCTTTTGCCACTGTGGTCTTCTCTCCAGGCATATGCATCCCTAGTGACTCTCTGGGTGTCCAAATTTCCTCTTCTTAAAAGGACCCCAATTAAACTGAATTCCGGACCATCCTAGCAGCCTTATTTTAAATTAATCACCCTTTAAAAGGCTATATCTCCAAACAGAGTCACATTCTGAGGCACCGTGGATTAGGGTTTCATCAGATACATTTTGGGGGCACATAATTCAGCTCATAACAGATACCAAATAGTAAGAGCATCAAGACAAAGCTTTGCTGGTCCAGTTCCCAGGAACTGCTCACCTGTTCCAGCTTACACCATGCCCTGTCTAGAAGGTTTGGGATGTGATACTACTTTTTTTAAGACAGGGCCTTGCTTTGTCACGCAGGCTAAAGTGCAGTGGTACAATCACAGCTCGCTGCAGCCTCCATCCCCCAGGCTCAGGCAATCCCCCCGCCTCAACCTCCCAAGCAGCTGGGACCACAAGCATGCACCACCATGCCCAGCTGAACTTTTTAAATCTGTGTAGAAATGAGGGTCTCCCTATGTTGCCCAGGCTGGTCTCAAATTCCTGGGCTCAAGCAATTCTCCTGCCTTGGCCTCCCAAAGCGCTGGGATTACATGCATGAGCCACCACACCATGCCTGACACTATTTCTAACTGCTATTTTTGGCAGTCTGCCTCTTGAGACCTCCGAATAACAATTTATTATGGAAAATTTTCAGCATACTCCCAAACAGAGAACCTAATTAAGTGAACTCATAGTTGGCCAACAATAAATTAATATCAACATTTTCCAATCTTGAATTATTTACTCTATGACTCCAGTGGTTTTTTTCCACATTATTTTAAAGCAAATGTTAGTCATTATATCATTTCACTTGTAAACTTTTCGGTATGCATCTCTAACATAAACCCAATTAAAAATATTATCATACTTCAAAAATTAAGGCTACTCTCTTAATACCCCCCATTACCTATTCTATATTCAAATTTCCCTGTTTGTCTCAGAAAAAATGTCTTTGATAGTGGGTTCCTTCAAATCTAAATCAAAACGAGCTTTACACAGTGCATTTGGTACCATGTGTCTTAAGCCTCTTTTAACTCATATAACTTTTTTTTTAGACGAAGTCTCCCTCTGTCGCCAGGCTGGAGTGTAATGGCACCACCTAGGCTCTCTGCAACCTCCACCTCCCGGGTTCAAGTGATTCTCCTGCCTCAGCCTCCCGAGTAGCTGGGATTATAGGCTCATGCCACCACACCCAGCTAATTTTCGTATTTTTAGTAAAGACGGGGTTTCACCATGTTGGACAGGATGGTCTCGATCTCTGAACCTCGTGATTGGGCCGCCTTGGCCTCCCAAAGTGCTGGGATTACAGGCATGAGCCACCGCGCCCGGCCAATCCAAATAACATTTTGTCTACAGCGATACCACCCTGAATGAGCCTGCCCAACTATTCCATACAACATTTTGAAATCAATCAAACATTGGCTTAGCACTCAGAGCACTTTCTCACTCAAGACATCACAAATGATATCGGAATGGATATAAGACATCATAATGGATATAAGATATAGGAACCCAAGAGCTCAGGCGCCCTATGATTGGGAGGGTGTTGGGGCTTCTATGCTGGGCTAGTGCAGATCATGGAAGATTTAATGTCCAGGAGGGAAGCTGCTAAGAGAGATGCTCTTTCCTTTTCCAAGAGAGCTCTGTTCTGAATTTGGATTAATTTAGATGGTACGTGCACTGAGGGAATTTGTAAGATGTGTTTACGGAATAATTGTGATCAATACTCAGGCGTTTACAGTGGGAGTGTGTGTGCAGGAGGCTTTGAGAAGGTTCCTGTGTGCTCACTCTTTAACACTGATCAATACTCATAGTCAAACACTAACATGGGAATTGGAGGGAACATTTATATTCAAACTGTGCTGTGTCCCCTTATGGAAGGTTCTTTCATTTGGTCTGTTCGTCTCAAATACATTTATCAGACGACGTTATATAGGAATGGCACTATAAAAACACATTTTTAAGCGTTAAGGTTTATCATTCCGTCATCTGTTCAGATTTTAATCACCAAGATCTTTGGGGCTGGTCTTTCAAACTATTATTCTAGAACAGCTGTATGCTCTAAAATTGATAGTCTTCTTAGCAGATGGATTCACAAAAAAATGTGAAATATTCAACAAGGCTCTGTGTGGCTGCAGCCACCTAGTCTCCAAATTCCCTCCAAAGCATACAGAGTGGCCAGATCTGAGTACTGTGTTCCTATTTTTTGAAGAGTTGTTCAGCCAAGCTCTTGCTGAACAAACCACAGAAATGGTAAGTGTCTTCAAAGGGGAAAGTGCTATTTTTTAACATATATATACATCCACATCACTCTGAACATTAATGAGAGGCTTCCAGATATATCTGCTTCCCTATTATACAAAGGCCAGACTAGCAAGAACGGAGAGGACACAAAGAAGGCCTCACCTAATTCAGCTAGTTGGCTTTAAAGAAACATGTTGAAAATATTCTCTCATGACTTACACCCTCCACTTTCTAAAATGCCTGTGGGGTATTCATTCGGTCCTGAAATCGGGACCTAACCTTAGGTCTTGAGAAACATGTCGGTTATTTGTGGTCCAGATGTCAGTAAATCAACAAGCAGAAAACAAACTTGTGCAGGGAAAAGAGAAATATCCTCTAAGATCCTTTAGGATTGGGGACGGTGGCTCACACTTGTAATCCCAGCATTTTGGGAGGTCAAGGCGGGCGGCTCACGAGGTCAGGAGGTCAGTATGGTGAACCCTATCCCTACTAAAATTACAAAACTTAGCCAAGTGCAGTGGCACACGCCTGTAATCCCAGCTACTCAGGAGATTGAAGCAGGGGTCACTTGAACCTGGGAGGCGGAGGTTGCAGTGAGCCAAGATCGAGCCACTGTGCTCCAGCCTGGATGACAGAGAGAGATTCTGTCTCAGAAAACATAATAAATCAACAAGAAGGAAAAAAAAAAAGTGTAGAGAAAGGAGAAATATATTCTAAAACCCCTTAGGCTTCGGCATGGTGGCTCTCACCTGTAATCTCAGCACTTTGGGAGGCCAAGGTAGTAGGATCACTTGAGTTCATGAGTTTGAGACCAGTCTGGACAACATAGGGAGAGTCCCTCTTTCTACAAAAACTTTAACAATCAGCTGGGCGTGGTGGCATGCACGTGTGGTCCCAGCTACTTGCGAGGCTACGACAAGAGAATCAGTTGAGCCCAGGAGGTCGAGGCTGCAGTGAGCTATGATCATGCCACTGTACTCCAGCCTGGGTAACAGAGCAAGACCTTGCCTCAAAAAAATAAATATATATATAGGTCCATTAGCTTTAACTGCATCAGTAGGAGTAAATTCCTGCATCCCACTGGTGTGGCCAATGCTGTGTAGCAGATGTGGAAGGCTCCGGATGGTGAACGCACACTGGGAAAAAGGAATGATGGAGGGGTTAGAAGCAGCTGCCCCATTTCTTGAAGATGCTACTTCCAGAGACAAATCTCCCTGCAGTTAATCGTGTGTGGAACGCGGTGACTCCCCATGTCATTCAGGAAACCAGTCCCCACCTGCCACAAGTGCGCAGGCCAGTGGGTGATTTGATGGGGGAAAGCCTGTTCTCAGGCCTCTAGGTGGTCAACACAAGCAGGTCAACATGGGGCAGATGTTCCTGCAGGAGTAAGTCACTGCCAGCAAAAAGAAACACTGAAATCGCAGAAAACAGACAACTGCTCCTGGCCCCGGGCTGGTCAGAAAGCAAACAGTCAGCCTGGCACAGTGGCTGACACCCATAATCCCAGCACTTTGGGAGGCCAAGGAGGGCAGACCACCTGAGATAAGGGGTTGGAGACCAGCATGGCAAACATGGTGGAACCCCGTCTCTACTAAAAATATAAAAATTAGCTGGACATGGTGGCAGGTGCCTATAATCTCAGCTACTCGGGAGGCTCCGGCAGGAGAATCACTTGAACCCAGGAGGCAGAGGCTGCAGTGAGCCGAGATCCCACCACTGCTCTCCAGCCTGGGCAATAGAGCAAGACTCTGATTCAAAAAAGAAAAAAAAAATCAAACTGTCTCTTTGGAACAAGAGGCCCCAACACGAAGCCAACTCCATACGCATCAACAAGCTCCGAATCACAGGGCAGGTGGTTTTTATTCCATGTCAAGAGGCCTGAAATGGAAAGGCAGCCGCAGCACGGTCACCTGAGAACCCTTTGCCAGGGCAGTGCAGACAGGCTACCGGTTAGGAAGACGTTCTAATGAAGAGAAGAGGCACACTGTGTTTATCAGATTGAGAGGGGCTGTGTCAGAGATTAATAGAATTCCCTGGTAATATCCATATCTCACCAAGGCTGATCTGACAGGGCCCCATTACTTCCACCAGGCTGGGCCCGCGACCCTGGCCCTCTGAACCGGAATGGCTGAGAACCTGCCGGCTTTCCTTCAGCCAGACAACTCCAAACAGCTTCTCTCTGTGATCACTGCTTAACTTAAATGAGTTAATCTCGTTTTCCAGATGAATTATTATTTTGTCTCCCGCAGGCAGAGATTACAGGATAAAAGTATTGCGCTAACACAATACAGAAGGGCTGGGGGCTTTCAGCGTCACATTCCACACACACACAACCCCTCTCTCCAGTCCTTACTCCCCTGTTCTATTTTTAATGGAGTTAGAGAACGGGGAGGAGAGTAGGGAACTTCAAAATGACATGCAGGGTGATAAACCTTTCAGATGAATTGTGTCACTCCATAAGGGGTCGGGGGCCAATTTTTCTTCACGTTTCGAAACAGTTTATGAGGCTGACGAAATTTCAAACACTTCTAGGGCAAACTGGAGGTGCAATTGACACTGAGTTTTCAACTCTTTTAACTGTATTCTATCAGACAATCCTAGCCATGGGATTTGAGGTCAGAAGACCCAAGATGAAGTGTTATTTACTATTCCATTAAAAGTAATGGCAAAAACCGCAATTGTGTTTGCACTAATAGCTATATGACTTGGGGACAGATACTTTATTTATTTATTATTATCATTATTATTTTAGGCAGAGTCTTGCTCTCTTGCCCAGGCTGGAGTGCAGTTCTCCGGCCTCAGCCTCCCAAGTAGCTGAGCCTACAGGTGTGCACCACCACGCCCGGCTAATTTTTGTGTTTTTAGTAGAGACGGGGTTTCACCATGTTGACCCAGGGTCATCTTGAATGCCTGACCTCAAAGGATCCATCTGATTGGGCATCCCAAAGTGCTGGGACTATGTCGTGAGCCACCATGCCTGGCCAGATACTTTAACTCTTTTAGCCTCTGTTTCCTCAACTATGGAACTGGGCTAACTGTAAAAATAATACTTGCCATACTCACATAGTTGTGGTGAGAAAGTATGGGAGCTTATTTTGTAACCTGTATATTACCACACATTTATTTTTTGTTCCTTTGCATATGGATTGATTGGTTGTTATCAAATAGAAACTTACCTTATTGTTCATCTAAGCCATTCATCTCGTTTTACTCAGAGGGGGCTGAGAGAGGGAAATTGTACACCTAAGGCCTCTTATATATGCAGTGAGAGTGTCTTCACTATCACAAGAAAGAGAATGATTCTTGTAGTCCAGTGAGTTCAGTGGCAGCTTCCAGCATGCCTGCAGGATCTACTAGATTGGATAACCCAATGAAATCCACAGTAACTCCGAAAGGAGAGTTCCCTAAGGATGACAGAAGACCTTTGGGATGATACCTATGGAAGTCTGAAGTGGATGCTTCCAAATGAAACGTGTTCTAGATTTCAGTAGCTGCTTCAAGTACGAAGTGTCCGTATTCATTATTATTGCCTAGTCATAAGACAGCAGTAGTAATCTGGAAACGTTGGATATTTCTGAGCACTGCCCCAAGCATTTAGATCATCTTTGTGTAAATCCTCACTTAACTACACCCTAACTTGCTTTACTTCCCTGAATCACAGTTTACAAAACAGGGATAATAGTATCAACCTGATGGAATTTGTGGGAACATTATACAAGGTAATACACATGAAGCATTGTCTCATTAGCCTCTTCCTTGGGTTATAACAGGCATGATGTAACGATTAACCTTTGTTTGTTTTTGTTTATTTGTTTGAGATAGGTCTCACTCTGTAGCCCAGGCTGAAGTGTAGTGAAGTGATCACTGCCCACTGTAACCCAGTGAGTATTGCACAGGCTCTTCTGGAACTCCTGGCCTGATGTGATCCTCTCACCCTGGCCTCCCAAAGTGCTGGGATTACAGGCGTGAGCCACTGTGCCGGACTATTACTCTTTTTTTAAAAAAAATGTAAACACAGTAACCATGGAAATCCTAGATTACTTCAGGTGATTATTTAACTTAGAGTAGCTTTGTATTCAGCAGATATCAAGGGACACAAAGTACAGCATAGGAGGGGAGGAGGCCATTGTATCTGAAAAGGTTTTTTTGAAAATTTATTTTCATTTTTTTAAAAGATAAGGTCTCACCAGGCACAGTAGCTCATGCCTGTAATCCCAGCATTTGGGGAGGCCAGGCCGGGGGTGGATCGCTTGAGGTCAGGAGTTCAAGACCAGCCTGGCCAACATGGAGAAACCCCGTCTCTACTAAAAATACAAAACAATCAGCTGGACACTGTGGCGTGTGCCTGTAATCCCAGTTACTCAGGAGGCTGAGGCAGGCAAATTGCTTGAACCTGGGAGGCAGAGGTGGCAGTGAGCCGAGATTTTGCCACGGTACTCCAGTATGGGCAACAGAGCAAGAATGAAAGAGCCTTTCCTCTCCTGGATAAATTTTCAATTTTGCCACAATTGGAAAATAACTATTTCCTGGGACCGACTACCAAGCCAGAGAGACTGCACTAAGGACGCTGAACTCTCTTCTCCTGCCTGCATCTTCTTTCTAGTTGATGAATGAAAAAATGGAAAGAGAAATGAAAAGCTTCAAAAAGAGGAGAGTCAGAGCCCCAGGAAAGCAAAAGGGAGATGGAGTTCTTGATTACAGAGAGAAAGAAATGTAAGATGGTATTAGGAAGGCTCAGGATGCCCTGCAAGAGGAGATTCCTGGAAAAAGCGTCTAATCTAACAGCAGAGAGAGAAGATGGCAAGGGTGCTTTAGCCTGGCTCCAGAAAGAAATAATAAATGTGTCCAAGGATGTGTGTGAGAGTGACAGACACAGGGTCAAAATTTCTATCTGTCAAAGAAGGAAAAAGTTAATTTAAAAAGCTACACATATGCATCAAAAGTGTTTTCTTTTTTGATATCCTTATTAAATAGGGAGCTTGATAAGATGGAAATGTCTTAATGAAGAATGATTTTTATAAAAATGCTGTGATCACACTTGCCATCAAATATGAGTGAATTTACTTTTAAAAAATGCCATAATTCTGGCTGAAGACAAAGTATGTGCCACTAGAATGGAAGCTTCTTGAGAATACAAACCTATCGGACTCACTGCTATATGCACGGCATCTAAACCATGTTCTACACTCAAACATTCTTTAGTGTGTAAATAAATGGATGCTTATATCTAGCAGGTCATATTGCTTAATCAAGATACACTACCACCACCTTGTGGCAAAGTACCAGAATTGTAGGAATAGGAATAGGGGTTTTGTTTATTCTTGTTTTTTTGTTGTTTTGTTTTCAATGTATGCATGCACAAAAGTAGTACATGCTCTGAAGGTATATACAGCATTACACGAAGTCACCGAAGGCAAAGAAAAGGAAGTAAAAAGGCCAAAAAAAAAAACAACAGCTTGGCATGGGTGATCTTAAACAATATCAGCTTTTTCCCAGTCCTTTTCTGTTATTTTAAGTATTTACGGTGTGAAACTCTCCCAGAATTTTAGGCTGCACAACTGTAGGCTAAGAGCAGAGCCAGCACTTTCACATCAGCAAATGTGTAAGGGAAGGCAGGTTTGACTGACAGCTGACAAACTGATGACAGAGCAAAGACGGAGCCTGCACTTGGGAACGCAACGCATTTTTACAGCCACTTTTGCCTTGCCTTGTTTTATATTCTCCCCAGTGAAGTCCCTTTGACTCTCTTATGCTTTGTTCTGTTTTGTGTTTTTCCATATAGACCATGTTGTCAGCTAGGTCCAGAAGCAACAATGAATATAAAAGTACTGGGCAGGACAACATTTGATAAATGTAAACAATATGCATAGGGAAAACCTCTCAGATGAAAAAAATCCACATACATTTTTAGCAGCCATCAGACTGAATGCAAATGGCTTTGGAAAATATAAGTGGTTGGCTTTTTAATATCAAAGAAAATCACAACCTTTTCTCTAAGACTGAAAACACTCCCGCACTAAAAAGGAATAAGTAACTAAATAAACCAGGCAGCTCATTTTCAACGTGCAAAAGTCACTGTCATTGCCCTCACCTTAGAAGCAATGTGGCACTTCTAGAAATGTTAAACGGTAGACAGGTTAGGAGAACCAAGAATGCTGCTGTTTTTTAAGGGTTCCTCCTCTTTAAAAAAAAAAAAATGCATGGTGTATTTTAGAGGAAGCAGCGGCGATTAAAAAAAAATAAAAGAGTTGGGGTGGCCCACAAAGGAAGCCACGAAACGTCAATGCTCTGCAATTGCTCAGCCTCAGTTGTTTTCCAAGTCAACGCACGGGCAGTTTTGCCTGAAAGAAAGGAGTCAGTAGGGAGAGAATATACAGAGCATTTCCAGAACTCACCCAGCAGCTTGGAAAACTGTCTGCTTACTATTACACACTTTTAACATGTCATAATCATTTTCACAGTAAAGATACTCTTCCTGCAGTTTGGACCAAGAATGCATGACTAATTTTAACCACTTGTGCAAATCTCCTAATGGAAATTTCAAACGGCTTTTATGGATTAGAGTTTTGTAAACTGTATGGAGAGCTGCAACAGATACTAAGTCTCACTCCTTACATCAGCCCGTGAAGGCCTAATGAGGTTCTGAAGATCTGTGGGCAACCACAGGGTACTTACAGAAACTGTGATTCTTCTTGGCACTACATGAATTGTGCATTCTGTGTACAGAAGATAAAACCTAGCATTGTGAAAATACAGATGACTGAGAAGGGAAGGGAGGTAGGTCACATGCTGACATCCTAAGTTCACCAGAACGTAGCCAAGATGAGAAAGCGTTGAAGACCCCCTCTATATGAATCAAGTTTAGATCATCAAATGCTAAGATAGGGAGCACTGTTTCCATTTTATAGACAGATGTTGAGGATCAGAGAGGTTAGATATTTGCCACCAAGAAGACAGCTGTTGGTGGTTAAAAAAAAAAATCCCAAACTGCCCCTTTCCACCATGACATGCTGGGTTGGACAGCATCTAGTGAATTGAAACAGACGGCTGGGAGAATGAAGAATCAAGTTCACCAGGAGACGGATAGGAGCGATGGTTGCACAAAAGGAAAGCCCTTTTACACCACTGAATTGTGCACTGAGAAATGGATAAAATGATAAATATGATGACATAAATCTTGACCACAATTTTTTAAAACAGTAAGTTCCACAACTCTTTCCCACTGAGATTGAGACGATCAGAGTCACATGTCAGAAGAATATGCTGTCATGCCCAACTCTGTGCCCACAACAGTGCCAGCAACTCAGAGTGTGAAGATAAAAATATTTTCCTCAGGAGGTCAAAATCAGTGGAGAGTTGGAGAGAGATTTCGGGATATTCTTCCCATCTCAAGAAATTCAAGCATTTGAAATTTCTGAGTTTTCAATCTTTTTTATGGCGATCCTAACCACTACTACCATTACTACCTCCTCCCCCTCCTCCTCCCCCTTCTCCACCTCCTCCCCCTTCTCCCTCTCCTCCTTCCCCTTCTTCTCCTTCTTCCCCCTTCTCCCTTTACTTTTCTCCCTCCTCCCCCTCCCCCTCCTCCTCTCCCTTCTCCTCCTCCCCCTCCCCCTTCTCCTCCTCCTCCCCCCTCTCCCTCCTCCCCCTCCCCCTTCTCCTTCTTCCCCCTCCTCCCCTTCCTCTTCTCCCTCCTCCCCCCCTCTTCCTTCTCCTCTCTCCTTCCTTCTCCCTTCTCCCTCCTTTTCTTTCTTCTTTTTCTTTGAAACAGTGTGTCACTATGTTTCCCAGGCTAAATCGTAGTGCTGAGACCAGGCTCACTGCAGCCTCAAACTCTGGAACTCAAGGGATCCTCCTGCTTCAACCTCCCTCTGAGTAGCTGGGACTACAGGCATGAGCCACCATCCCCAACTAATTAAAAAAAAAATGTTTGTAGAGAAAGGGTCTCCATGTTGCCCAGGCTGGTCTTGAACTCCTGAGCTCCTGCAATCCTCCCACTTCGGCCTCCCCAGATGCTGGAATTACATGCACGAACCACCACGCCAGGCCTTAACTCCTATTTTGTTAGGAATTTTCACAAGTGAGATGGGAGAAAAGCTAACTTAGGATAAAAGAGAAACAAGGTAGATGGGCTGCCAGGGTGATACACAGAGAGAACAGACAGACTCTTGACAGGAAAGAGCAGGGAAGAGCAGGAACATCACAAAATTCACGACCACACTGCCCTCCTGGTGCCTGATTTCCTCCTGGCTAAAAGCAACATCCCTTCAGCCTTCTACCTAAGATCCCATCATTGGAGGAGCCTTCTCTGATCCCAGCAAGCACTGCAGGATTCCATGATTCCTTTTCAGATCAATTCTCTTAGGAAAGGGAGAGGAGAATTCCCCTGAGTTGATCTACAAAAGGAGATGTGGGTGTGCTGGAAAAGGAGGAGAGCCCTCAAGGCGTCTGTTTCCAGAAACTCCTGGGTAACTCACCTCTCCTGCAGTGAGCAAGCTGGGATTTAACAACGTGGGGAAAGGACGGTTGCTGTAAGTACAGGTATCTTTTCACCCACACACACAGAGCTTCTCCAAATACACAAGCAAGACGTGTGCACAAACATGTGATTCCTCTTTGATCTTTCCATTCTCAGTTCATTTTCTCTTTCTTACATTTGGCTTTCTCCCTATCGGTTACATCATTTCTTTCTTTCTTTTCTTGGAACAGAGTCTTGCTCTGTTGTCGCCCACGCTGGAGTGCAGTGGCTGGATCTCAGCTCACTGCAACCTCCGCCTCCCGGGTTCAAATGATTCTCTGGCCTCAGCCTCCCAAGTAGCTGGGACTACAGGCATGTGCCACCATGACCAGCTAATTTTTGTATTTTTAATAGAGATGAGGTTTTGCCATGTTGACCAGACTGGTCTCAAACTCCTGACCTCAGGTAATCTGCCCACCTTGGCCTCCCAGAGTACCGGGATTATAGGCGTGAGCTACCGCACCTGGCCCAGTGACGTCATTTCACCAACTTCTCAGTCTACAAGAAAGCACTACTAGCTATTTCTTTCTCTGCTTTTTATTGCTTTATTTTTTATTTTTTTGAGACAAAGTCTCACTCTGTCGCCCAGGCTAGAGTGGAGTGGAGTGATTAGCGCTCACTGCAGCCTCAAGCTCCCAGTCTCAGGTGATTCTCCTGCCTCAGCCTTCTGAGTAGCTGAGACCACAGGCACACGCCATCATGTCTTGAAAAAAGAATTATATATATATATATATATATATGTATAAATTTTTACATTATGCTATATATATATGGGGGGGTGGGTAGAGATGGGGTTTTCCTATGTAGCCCAGGCTAGTCTCCAACTCCTGGGCTGAGATGATCCTCCCACCTCGGCCTCCCAATGCGCTCTGGGATTACAGGTACGAGTCACTTCACCAGGCGTCCTCAGCCTTTTATTACTGGGGCCTTTTCCCTTCTCATTCCATAGACTGCTTTACACTGAGAGCAGTCCACCTTCATGCTACGGACTGAGTATGTTCCTCTCGCTTCCAAATGCATCTGTTGATCTTGAGATCCTCAATGAGACGGCATTTGCAGGTAGGGCCTGTTAGAAGTAATAAGGTCACAAGGTTGGAGTTCTCACGAATGAAAGAGACACAAGAGAAATGATCTCTCTCTCTTTCTGATAAGTGAAGACATAGCAAAAAGGCGGCTGTCCACAAATGCAGAAGAGAGCCCTCACCAGAAACCAACCATGCTGGTGCCCTGATCTCTGACTTCCAGCTTCCAGAACTGGGAAAAAATTAATTTCTGTTCCTTAAGCCATTCAGTCAACAATATTCTGTTATAGCAGCCTGGATTGACTAAGACAGTCCATGTAACTAGTGAGGGTCGAAACACATGACCCTAGGATAGTGTCTCTTACTGAGGGTGTAGACAGCATCAAGAAGCAGGACATTTCGGTGCTGTACGGATCCACCCACACACTGCAGGACCCTCTGCGTCTTGTCTTCCAGCCACCTCCCCTCCCCAAGACCAACAGTGCCCTGTTTACCTTGTCATGACTAAAAATGCCATTCCCAAAAGGGAGACAGGACAATGCCAGTCTCCATGAAAAATAATTGTCTTAGAAGATGCAGCTATGAAGAGAGATACTCTGATGTTACAGGGTTATAAGTTACAAGAGTGCATAAATTCCATCAAGTTTAAAGGTGATTTAGAGTTGGCCAGAAGATCACTGTGATTTTTGCTGAAAAAAGGCAAACCTTGATTAAGTGAGGTACCATCTGTTGGAGGGTATAGATGTCAGTGGGCAGAGAAGAGAATAGGTGACTATTCTTTTGAAAAACACAGAAGAATTGATAGTCATTGATTAATCAAAAAATAACACTGCTGTGGTAGCATATATTCACATATATGGTATCTCACAAACTTGTTTTTTTGTTTTGGGGGGTTTTGTTTGTTTGTTTGTTTGTTTTCTGAGACAGGGTCTCACTCTGTCACCCATGCTGGAGTGCAGTGGCATGATCTCAGCTCACGGCAACCTCTCTCTCCTGGGCTCAAGCTATTTTCCCCCATCAGACTCTAAAGTAGCTGGGAGTACAGGCACAAGCTACCGCGCCTGGCTTTTTTTTTTTTTTTGGAGGGGGGGAGCGTAGAAACAGGGTTTCACCATATTACCCAGGCCAGTCTAAAACTCCTGAGCTCAAGTGATCCGCCCATCTTAGCCTCCCAAAGTGCTAGGATCACAGACGTGAGCCACTGCGCCCAGCTGCATGAACTTGCAATGCTTAAGTGAGTTAGGCCTTCTAAAGCAGAGGTTGGCAAACTACGGCTGATAGGCCAAATGTGGCCCAAGATGTGCTTTTATAAATAAAGTTTTACTGGAACACAGACGGTGCACTGATTTGTGTATTGCCTATGGCTACTTTCATACAAAGTTAGAGTTGAACAGTTGTGACACACATCATCTGAACTGTGAAGCTAGAAATACTATCTGGCATTTTATTTAAAAAACAAAAAAGGTTTGTTAAGTCCTATTCTAGACTAACACATTGGCCTTATAGATTCAATTTTGAATTTTAAATGGTAATCACTACAGAACGGTGACTGTAAGTTGAAATACTACACATATAAAAGTGTCAGAGCATTAAGAAAACTTAGGGTTTTTGTTGTTGTTGTTGTTGTTTTCTTTTTTGTCTTTGATACAGGGTCTCACCATGTTGCCCAGCTGGAGTGCGGTGGCTAGTTACAGGTATAGTCACAGATCATTCCAGCCTTGATCTCCAGGCCTCAAGCAATCCTCCTGCCTAAGTCCCCTCGGTAGATAGGACCACAGGTATGTGCCACCGCACCGAGCCTAAGAAAACTTAAGATTTATCATATTTGAAATGAAATATAATGGCTATATCAAAATTATATTCTTAGGATGTTTGTCAGGAAAAATACTTAAATAAGAAAGCAAAATATAAGTATTACAAATGTAGCTTAATATTTTTAAGATCTGTACCTAAATTCAAAAATGAGATAAGACATTATTCTAGATCTCCTCAAAAAGGACTGCTAAAATTTATCAGGTTTCTAAACAGAATAAGAAGAACTGTAAGGTGGAATTAAAAGCTTACAGAGGAGCTAGGATTTACCACTTATAATTTGCATGAAATGAATTTTAATTGTGAAAATGTAGCTAAACCTCTGTGATAACAAAGACTAGAAGATACTCCAAAAATCCCATTAACAATCTGTATCTCTTATCTCCCTTCCTCTGCACGCTATGGCATCAGTGGTAAACCTAACTGAAAGGACTCAAGAACCTCATCTGAGTCTTCACTGTCACCAGTGCCTGAATCCAGACTCAACCTCTATTGTTTGACCAGTTCAGAAGGTGACTCTTTTTGACAAAGGGGACCATCCTAGGGCAAAGAATTTCATAGAAGAGAAACCTCAAGGAAAGATGCCAACGAGATAGTTAAAAATATAGCATGATGACAACAATGATAATACTACTTTATGTCATTTTATATAGCATTGATAATTCTTAAGCTCTTTCAAACACATAATACATCTTGATCTAGTAAGGCAGTATACCAACTCAGTTGTTCACATGAGTTTTGAAATGAGGAAAACGTGGAGTAATTCTTGCTTATAGGTAGCATGGCCCTAAGCCCATTACTAAACCTCTCAGGTTTTTCAGCCATAAACCAGGGGTTAGGCCCTAACCTTCTTCATGAGTTACTGTCAGGACCAAAACAGATACAGATGCTCCTCAACTTAGGATGGGATTAAACCCTATACTGAGTTGAAAATACCTTAAGTTGAAAATGCATTTAACACACCTAATCTACAGAACATCAGAGCTTAGCCTAGCCTACCTGAAATGTGTTCAGAACACTTACATTAGCCTCTCCCTGATCATCAGTGACGCTGAGCATTTTTTCCTTTGTCTGTTGGTCATTTGTCTATCTTCTTTTGAGAACTCTCCATTCATGTCCTTAGCCCACTTTTTGATGGGATTCTTTGTTTGTTTTTTTTTTCTTGCTGATTTGTTTGAGTTCCTTGTAGATTCTGGATATTAGTTTTTTGTCAGATGTATAGACTGGGAAGATTTTCTCCCACTCTGAGGGTTGTCTGTTTACTCTGCTGACTATTCCTTTTTCTGTGCAAAAACTCTTTAGTTTTAATTAAGTCCCACCTATTTATTTCTGTTTTTATTACATTTGCAATACAACTTACTTCCACAAGAATGGCCATTATCAAAAAATCAAAAAATAATAGATATTGGAGTGAATGCGGTGAACAGGAACACTTCTACATGGCTGGTGGGAATGTAAACTAGTATAACCACTAGGGAAAGTGGTATGGAGATTCCTTGAAGAACTAAAAGTAGAACTACCATATGATCCAGCAATCCCACTACTAGGTATCTACCCAAAGAAAAAGAAGTCATTATATGAAAAGATACTTGCACACGCATGTTTATAGCAGCACAATTTACCATTGCAAAAATGTGGAAGCAGCCTAAATGCCCATCAATCAACAAGTGGATAAAGAAACTTTGATATATATATAGTGTGATATATCTATATAGTGGATAAGTGTGATATATATAGGGGATAATATACATAGTGATATATATAGTGGATAAAGAAACTGTGATATATATATAGTAGATATACCTATATAGTGGATAAGTGTGATATATATAGTGGATAATCTATATAGTGATATACAGAGTGATATATATACAATGATATATAGAGAGTGATATATATATATATATAAAGTAGATATAAGTGTGATATATATATATATAGTGGATAAAGAAAGTGATATACCTATATAGTGGATAAGTATGATATATATATAGTGGATAAAGAAACTGTGACACATATATAGTGGATAAAGAAAGTGATATACCTATATAGTGGATAAGTATGATATATATAGTGGATAATATATAAAAAGATATATAGAGTGATATATATACAGTGATACAGAGAGTGTGATATATATATATAGTGGATAAAGAAACTGTGATATATAAATATATAGTCGATATATCTATATAGTGGATAAGTGTGGTATATATAGTGAATAATCTATATAGTGATATATAGAGTGATATATATATACAGTGATATTTATATAGTGATATATATAAAGTAGATATAAGTGTGATATATATGTAGTGGATAAAGAAACTGTGATATATATATAGTGGATAAAGAAAGTGATATATCTATATAGTGGATAAGTGTGATATATATAGTGGATAATATATATAGTGATATATAGAGTCATATATATACAGTGATATATATAAAGTGGATATAAGTATGGCATATATATATATAGTGGATAAAGAAACTGTGATATATATATATAGTAGATAAAGAAAGTGATATATATATAGTGGCTAAAGAAAGTTATATATAGTGTGATATATATAGAGGGGATATGATATATATAGTGGATAATATATATAGTGATATATAGAGAGTTTATATAGAGATTTATATAGAGAGAGTGATAATATAGTGGATATAAGTGTGATATATATAGAGAGGATAAAGACACTGTGATATATA